>ML794543.1:12918-104124 GCA_009831015.1 Picea engelmannii
CACCTTGAAGACACCTCAGGCACATTTGGCAGAGAACAAATTTTCTGCAGATATCAAGGCTATCTAAGTGGCAATCAAGGTAAATTGATTCAGCTATAAACTCAGAAATTCAACCCAGGATTCGAGGTAGCAATTAAAGGAAAATTTTCTTTATTATATGGAAGAGTATCTCTGTTTTGAGACATCCTTTTTGAAGACAGCTGGCAGCATCTTTGTAACTCAAGATTTCAAAGGCAGTTCGAGATCTTTATCATCCATATTTTTCCAGATTTTAAAATAGCCTTGACTCCATCTTTCCAGCATTAGAGATTTTCAAGATAATATATAGTTTTGTTTGTACAAGTGTCGATTATTGTAATTGTTTTCTAATTTTAGAAAGCAGAAGGTTGACTCGAGCCTTTAGAGGATAAAGAGTATCTTTTCCTATATAAACATAGGTAAAAGGAGTTTCTAAGGGAGATTTTTGGATACATAAATACTATATTGTAATCAAGCTTATTGATGCTAATATTACATCACAAGTTTCTTTCTCTTTTGATGTCAGTTTTCCACCTTCTTTTTGTACTTTTATCTGAGTTGTCTAGCCTTGAATGACTGTTATCTCATTGTTTGGCTCATAGCTTGATAAATAGTTTCTTCATTTCTTATTAGACACTACATTGTGTACTGGTTTATGAGCAACTTGTTCTTCGCCCACTTAAAGTTATCTACTGATTATCAATCCATGAGAGCACTGGTTCATTTGTTTACCATCTTGACTGTCTGAATACCATGTTTGAATTGAGTTATCCCATTGATCCATCCACACAAAACACAAAAACATTTTTACTTGAAGTTACCAAGCACCTTTGGTCTACAACCACAAAGGGTTTCTTGGAGTGATAACAAATTGGTGCCGTTGCCGGGGAGAGGAGATTGAAGCTCAACTTCCTTGGGACACGACATAGATCCAACTTTGATGATAGACAAAGCTTAGACATTCACTTGGTTGTAATTTTCTATCTAGCGACTCCACATTCAAAGACTCCACTAGGGAGGATCCTGTTGATAAAAGATGAAGAGGCTGAAGTCAAGATCCAGGTATCAGTTCATTATTTTGCTTCATGAACTGTTGTTTTTCTTCATCAGCTCTTTCATGCTTTTCCCTGCGCGTGTAAAGAGAATTATTTTTTGTTTTGTATATTCAGAAAATCATCATCCTTCTTGTATATATCCATCTTTAGAAGAGGAAATCTTGCAGCCCTGCATTGTAGATGTAGATTCAATAACTTTACCTAAGCCCATTCACAAAGATTATCACTGTATTTCTTTTCCTTCAGAATCTGATCAGCCATGTGACCTTGAAAAGATAGAAATTGCTTCAGACCTTGTCCAGATCTCAGCCCCTTTGGCCATAATTTCTGAACCAGATCAACAACTTACCATCTCTCATGATCAGCCCACAGCTTTTCAATATAAGATCCGGATGAAGATGTTCAAACCTTTACATCTACCCCATCTTCTTCATCCTTATTTCGATGACTGTTATGAATATCTCCCTTTGTTTTTTGGAGAGAATCAAGCTTCAGCTGAGAGACACATGGAATCCTTTTTGGATTTTGTTGATCGTTTTCAGCTTGCTCATGAAGATGTGATCATGAGATTTTTTTCAAAGTCTCTGATCAAAGATGCTGCTGCATGGTTTAAAAGTCTGAGAGTTGATTCAATTGGCTCTTGGACCGAATTCTCTAATGTTTTCCTGAAGTATTGGGGAAAGTAAAAATCTTTGGATTCCTACCTTGTTGATTTCTATGCTTTGAAACGAGAGCAGGATGAATCCCTACCTGTTTTCAATAGAAGGTTTTACCGTGTTTATCATGACATGCCTTTGGAGGTCAGGCCTACAGAGACAACTGCCATGATATATTATGTCATGGGTCTTCATTCAGATCTTGTCCTTCTTCTGCTAGAACGGAAGTCTTCATCCCTGACCCAGTTGTTTGAAGATGCTCAAGAAGCCGAGGAAAACATTCATCTTTCCCGAAGGATCCGAGATCGAGATTTCTTGGAAAATTTGCAAGTGCATGAGCAAGCAGAATGTCAGTATACTTCAGATTCTGAGCATGAGAGTTATGAGCTTGAAACAGTTTTAGAACAGCAGTGAATATGTGAGCTCTTTTTAGATTCATATCTGAATTTTCCAACAGTTTCAGAGTACTCCAGAGACAGGTATGAATCTAAAGCTTATGATCAATTTGCAAATCAGAATGAATCTATGATAACCAATGATTGCATTGAAAACTACATGTTCCTAGACGATCATAATCCTTGTCATTTAAACATTGATCTATCATCATCCGATGAGGATTGTTCTGAAGAAAACAGTAAGTATGAAACAGATAAGGAACAACAACCTGAAGGTGAGTACATTTCAGATTTAGAATCAGATTCTTCAGTATGTGCAGAGTATTCCAGAGACAGGTATGACTATGAAGTTTATGATCAGTTTGTAAATCAGAATGAGCCTATGATAACCAATGATTATATAGGCAACTACATGTTTTTAGCTGATCAAAATTCATATGATGTAAAACCTATTCTTTCATCATCTTGTGTGCATTTGTCTGAGAAAGAAGTTACAATCATTGATGATCAATCACTGATCTCAAGAGGACAAGAATATGATCAGTCCTCTTGTAGAGAAACAATCATGGTTGAGCAAGAGGACATGCATCTTTTTCCCGAGGAGCAGCATGTTTCTTATTTTCTTTTCAAGGATCCAGTAGCAGTTTTCATGGATCTATACTTTTCAAAGAACCTGRAAATTTCAGATTTYCTKAGCTTGCCAGTGTTTYTGRGTAAGTATGATTTCCTRRAAAKYTCCTTGTCAYTRTGGTTGCATGTTCAACATCATTTGTTGATCAGTAATAAAGACAAGATTTCTTCAGTGTTCAAATTGCTTGGATGGCTACTATGGAAATCAACATTCACTTAACAAATGGCAGAGCTGGTTAGTGTAGGAGTAGGCAGAGGAATAATCTTTCCATACGAGCAAATGAGATCTTTTTTAGTTGTTGATTTCATGAATAAGCAGGACAGGTCACAGGCAGGTTACAGGCAAGCTACAGTTAGACTACAGGTTTGTTGAAGAACAGTTGCATAGACCAGATGACTCCATGCCCAATGCTAAAGGCTACTGAAACTACTAGGTTCTTGGTCACCTCACAGGGAGATGCCCATCCCAGTTGGAGCCAAATGTTAGCTCCCAAAATGAACCCGTCCCTATGGTCGCATTTTGTGGTGGATAGCATGGCTATTGGTAGTTTTCTCAAATTTAGTTTTGAGTTTTTCTAGCTGCAAGACTTAGGTTTTGATTTTTGTCTTAGAAATAAGATGACCTATAAAGGTCTTCTCTTTAAAATTTTCATAAAATGCTTTCAACAACTAATGCGTGTTTAAAAGATGATGGTTAGCTGGTGAAAGTGGTCACTTTCAACAGCTAAGGAGCATTTCTCAAAGGTTGTTAACTGGTGAAAGAAAAAAATTTCAAACATCCAAAGAAGCGTTCTCATGGGTTGTGCGCTGGTGAAAGTGATGACTTTCAACAACTAAGGAGCATTTTTCACGGGCTATTAGCTGGTGAAAGTGGGAATCATGTGTGTTTTATCCACGTTTTGAAAATCAAATGATGATATGATCAACCCACGTCATGCAAATCAAGAAGGATGCGTCGGTGAAAGTGGGTAATGATGGAAACTCGGGTTTGCACGTCAAAATAGGATTACAAAGCGGATCTTGTTCAGTGACGCATGCTTCACACTCATGGCATCGGAAATGGAAAATCTGAATCCATTATCGCAGGGATGGGAGCTGTACTACCTGGCTGACAACATCAAATCGGTTCAATTCCCCAACACACATCAACCACAATTGTATGGTAAGTTTTCAATGTTGAAAAACAGAACCGAGTATTTTCACCAGCGCAAGACCTCGGCCCAAATAGCATATCACAGTGTTTGGTGTGCATAATTGTTTGGGGTTTTGAATTGCAAATGAAAAGAAGACGCAGTGGCTCTTTGTTCAGAAAAGAATTGGACTGTCTGTCCTTCCTGTTAGCAATAAAAATGCACTGGCATTTTTGAAAGAATGATGCTTAAATTTGCAGGGAACTTTTCAATCCCTTCCCGAGATCCAAATGAATATTTGAAAACACCATTGGAAAGATTAGATTTTCTAGATGTCGATCGACTATTCAGGCATGAAAAACGGATTTTCTATGACCGAGAAATTTGATTTTGAAAATATTCTCTTTTCACCAACTAATTCGCCGAAAATTTTGCTAGTTAGCTGGTGAAAGCGCCTCCTTTCACCAGCTTAGGAGCGGATTTGTCGGTAAATAAGCTGGTGAAATCCTATCACGACCAGAATGTTACGGTTTTCACCCAAATTGTAATTTTTTGCATGAGAATGAATTGAAACTTCTTCTAAGGCTTTATTAATGAATTATCAAATCTATCTAATCAACCACTTTTGGAAAATGAAGAGAAGAAAAGGAGAGTGAAGAAAATGTCTATTTCCACTTGAGTGAAAAAGAAAAGAATCTTCTCAAATGTAAAGGTGGCAAATTGGTTCCAGATTTTATGTAGCCAGTTAAGGATTCAATCCCTTTTTGTTAGTCATATCTTTCCAGCAGGAGGAGTAAATGCACATGTGGCAATAAATCAAGAGATACAGGTAGCACCTTGAAGACACCTCAAGCACATTTGGCAGAGAACAAATTTTCTGCAGATATCAAGGCTATCTAAGTGGCAATCAAGGTAAATTGATTCATCTCTAAACTCATAAATTCAACCCAGGATTCGAGGTAGCAATTAAAGGAAAATTTTCCTGATTATATGGCAGAGTATCTCTGTTTTGAGACATCCTTTTTGAAGACAGCTGGCAGCATCTTTGTGACTCAAGATTTCAAAGGTAGTTCGAGATCTTTATCATCCAGATTTTTCCATATTTTAAAATAGCCTTGACTCCATCTTTCCAGCATTCGAGATTTTCAAGATAATATATAGTTTTGTTTGTACAAGTGTCGATTATTGTAACTGTTTTCTAATTTTAGAAAGCAGAAGGTTGACTCGAGCCTTTAGAGGATAAAGAGTATCTTTTCCTATATAAACATAGGTAAAAGGAGTTTCTAAGGGAGATTTTTGGATACATAAATACTATATTGTAATCAGGCTTATTGATGCTAATATTACATCACATGTTTCTTTCTCTTTTGATGTCAGTTTTCCACCTTCTTTCTGTACTTTTATCTGAGTTGTCTAGCCTTGAATGACTGTTATCTCATTGTTTGGCTCATAGCTTGATAAATAGTTTCTTCATTTCTTATTAGACCCTACATTGTGTACTGGTTTATGAGCAATTTGTTCTTCGCCCACTTAAAGTTATCTACTGATTATCAATCCATGAGAGCACTGGTTCATTTGTTTACCATCTTGACTGTCTGAATACCATGTTTGAATTGAGTTATCCCATTGATCCATCCACACAAAATACAAAAACATTTTTACTTGAAGTTACCAAGCACCTTTGGTCTACAACCACAAAGGGTTTCTTGGAGTGATAACAAAAACCACCAATAAGACTAATGGAATCCAAGACACTGCACAAATCCCAAAGTGTGAATATATGTCTTGTCATCGAACACAAGGGAAACCACCTAGTCAACGACCCATGATGAAATGTCGATTGTTGGGTTCAAGGTGACCTATCAATGATGAAAGTAGGGCCAGGGTGCATCATAAGACCAAAGTATCATGTGATTCTGAGACAAAATGAGGGTATGGCCGACATGCAAAGTCAAGATTTCTGAGGATTGGTCGACACAGGTTGATAGACTTCCTTTGAACAAGAGCATGAGACATACGGTGGAATCCGACAACATAGACTTAATGATGTGACAACCAGATGCATGAGGCATCCATAATGTTCTCTATAGTGACTGGAAGATTAACCAGTCAGTAGAGAAAATTCTGTAACGAGATCAACTTCCTAAGGCCATTCTAAACCCAAAATTATGATGACACAAGGACTTAATAACTTTGTGCTCTTTTCAAAGGTGACACGACTGTTGCCAATTATAATATAGTACTCCCTTCCCGCCCATCTTTTTTTGTTTTTTCATAACAAGTGAATGTTATGATACAGAGGAGGGAACGAGTGTCGCAAGTAAGCAAAACTAGTTCCAGCAGTGGAACATACCTATGCTCAATGCAAGGAAATGCATGCAGGAGATGGACACTTGGGGTGATGTTCCCTCCTGGGTATAGGGTGTCAAATTGTGAAGGATATAAACAAGGCTCTGCTTGGTTGAGGATGCAAACTGCTTGGGCCATGGTTTATAATGCAAAGCAAGAACTCGCTAAAGGCTCAATACTGCAAGCAAGGGATGAGATGCAATCACAATTTAATGCCAAAAAATGTCCTTTTTTATATCTTTTAGTCTACTTGGTGTGAAAAAGGGGTAAACTTGTGCCAAATAGACGTCTTTTCAAATCCAATTTACGAGTGTGAAAAAGACAAGTTCACTCGACGATCTTTTCATTTTTGATAGAGAGTCGGAACAGAGCTTAACTAAGACTCATGATCTTTCAAACTCAATTTTAACGAGTGTGAAAGAGACAAATCACTCGGTGATCTTTTCAATTTTTAATAACGAGTCAGAAAAGAGCTTTAACTAAGACTCATTTTTTGGGAGTCCACGGGTAATAAGGCCGCGTGTGCATGAATGAGAAATGAGGCTCATTGTAAAGTCATGTATCGAATTCTAATGGACTCCCGGTCCTAAGGAAAAAATCTCAGCATGAGCACCAAATGACAAAGAGGTTCTAACTAGGGTACCCATGTTTGGTAAGTCTCTACCATTTATTAACGATGCTATGATAGCAGATGGAGGTTAGCATCACAATAAATGAGTTCGTACCTAAGGCGTAAAAAGTGGTAATTGAAGGATAATGCAAAACTACACGATGTAGTGAATACCTATCCTATATGCTAGGTTATGAATATACCTGCCTGAGGAGATGAACGACCAACCATGATGTTGAAATCTGTAAGAAAATTGAGTCAAAACTACAAAAAACAGCTTAAAACCATTTTTGAATTAGTCCATTAGACAAAATAATAGCATAAAACTATATCAAATGGTTAAAAATGTTTTATAAATAGTAATAAAATCAAAATTTACTCTGTCATTTTCATTTTCACCCAAAATAGTGCAATTTGGACTAACATACCTCCATAATTCAAATGACGATCGCGGGAGCAATAGGCAACAGAATCGCAAACCGTCTGGACCAGGTAACTCTTCATCCCATCCTCTTCAAATTCAATGGTTTACAATTTTGAATTAGGCTCCATTTTTTTAGTTTTTAAGGGTGCAAATTGATTTTTTTGGTATATGTGGGTTTCTACTAATATGTCGCGTATATGACCAGATATACGCCCCTGTGTGAACTACAAGGAGAGTATATCGGGCCCTACCCGCGACTGTTCTTGGATATCCCGCGTATACTTTCACAAAATGGCAAAAGATAAGCTTCTAACTCAAAAATTGATTTGGTTTTTGCAAGATGGTGTTGGAGTGGAGGGAGAGAGAGCATGTGGAGGTAGATGCAGCAGTGGATTAGGATCTAGTGGCTCAAGCGGCATTAAAAATATGTGGTCTATACAAGTTTTAGGCTCTCAAAGGAATGAGGGCCCAAGTGAGGTTATTGGAAATTATGGTGGGCTATTGGGATCTAGATAGCGAGAGCTTTATCCTTGATGGACAACCATTATGGATCAAAGTAGAGGACATCTAGTTCTTGACAGGACTTTCACGCTGAGGAGAGGTCATGGACCTTAAGTCACGCAGGGCCGGGAGTGGGATGAAGGTAGAAGAATACATTGAGGCCTACTGTGTTGCAGGGACTCTCATGGTGGGAAGTCAAATCCCTATCCGGGCTATAGGTAACCTCAACCTGAATATTATTGTTCTTGTGCTTACCAGGATCATAGGGTCAGCCTCGCTACATCAAGCATCGAGAGCACTTATGTTTTACACACTAGAGTGTGCGAGACCTACCATGTACGATTGGTATACCTCACTGTTGACCAATATGAAAGGCCAGTTGACAGAGTGCAAGCAGGGGGAAAAGCGAAACTTTGGGTGTGCCTCTATCCTTTGTAGCTTCTTTTTCAAGCGGATCCCAAGCCTGGGACCTAGAGTGGATATCATTCCTAGAGGGCCACGTGATCCAGCTATGGCACGATGGATCGAGGTCATGAGATGGCAGGGGGGAGGTAGGGTGGTGACACTGTAAAACGATGATTTTTTCTTCTGGTGGAGGAGACAAATCATAGCTCTGGATGACTGTCCCTATGTGGGAATTGATTTCAAAGGTGATCCTGATATGCCTCTTCCACTAGGAGCTGCCTACGGCGCAATAGGTAAACAATATTTTTTATATATTTCATTTTTTGTATTTTTGTATTTAAAAGAACAAAAATATTTTTTGGATGGTGTTTTTAAATATTAACTCGATACTTGTGTGGTTGCAGACATGGATCCGCAACGACCAGTGGGATTCCTACGACATAGGCAGAGGCACCGGGGAGATGAGGCAGTGGGAGGAGAGGCGGAGAGAGTCCTTCAGAATGTGCAGGGCAACTTGTTTCATTTGACACATAGGATTGCTATGGTTCAGGTGGAGGATCTACCTGAAGCCATGCAGAAGCAGGTTGTCGGTGTACCTAGAGCGTGGTTATGAATCTTTTGGTGTCTCGCCAATGTCATGTTTTTCTATCATGAGACTCATCCAGCGCCATAGGCGTAGATGTCATGGGACATGTATATTGGATGTATATGTATTTTTGAGGGTTTTAGCCCCAATTTTGTAATATAAAACACCATATTTTTTGGAAATATATAAAGAGGGATCTTCAACTGTACTTATATGTTACAATGTGTACATTGATTTAATGGTTTTCTTTGCTTTATTAATGTGACAAATGCCAATTCAAAACATAATTAGCGTAGGCATCAGATACATGATTAGAACTTCTAGGAATGTGAAAGTATGTAATAAAATCAAATTGTCGTTCTAAAAGACATACCCGTAGGAATCGACAGAGTAACGTCGTATCATGCACATGGTAACGACCATTCAACTGACATATGACTAATTGAGAATCCAGGCGCACCTCTATAGAGCGAATACCGTGTGATATAGAATCGCACAATAATTCTATGACGACGCTGTATTCGACCACATTATTCGTGGATGGACCTAGGCATACACCACCTGAAGACACGAGCATCCCTTCGGGTGAGTAAATCACCCAAGCGGCAGAAGATAAGTTTCGTGTATGACGAATGGCTCCGTCTACAAATCCTACGTAGAACAAAGACTCATTGACATCTGCCAACAAAAGGGAAAACTCGATAAGCAAGCCAAAGACAAAAAAGGGGAAAAGGTGTATATGCACTAAATTTACATTAGTATACAAAGGGTTTCACCCAATCCTAGGGCTCAAGCGTAATACCTTTTTAAGTAGAGCCCATTTTTGGGCTCAACCAATTTATTACCTTCATAATCTTCCAACTCATAGGATCTTTTTTCTAGAACATGTCGGACAATATAAGGACCGTGCCACATGGGTTTAAACTTGCCTGCCCCTAGCAGTTCTTTGGCTTGGTCATACAAGAGGACCAAGTCACCCTCAACATACAACCAAGGACAAACAGACTTATTGTACTGAACCTTGACATGTTTCTTGTTTGCCTCAATAGCCTTAAAGGCGTCCCAATGCTGCTCATCAAGACTTTCTAGGTGTACAAGGCGTCGCTCTAAATACGAAGTGTTAGGTAGGAGCTCAACTGCCAATTTGAGAGAAGGGATTTCACATTCAATGGGAAGTATCGACTCCACACTGTGTACTAAATGAAAAGGAGAAAAATCGGTGGTAGTCTTAACCGAGGTTCGGTATGCCCACAATGCGGGATACAACATGATGTGCCAGTTGGAATTGCTCCGACTGACAGTTTTTTGAAATATGGTCTTGAGAGACTTGTTGACGGCCTCTACTTTCCCATTTGCCTGGGGGTAATAGGAATATGAGTGACCATGTTTAAACCCCAGATTAGAGGCTAGTTCTACCATCATTTCATTTTGAAAGTGACTGCCATGATCAGTGACAATCTCACTCGGGATACCAAACCGGGCGATAATTTGGTTGAATACGAAAAAAGTTGCAGTCTTCCCATCAGATTTCACGGTAGGCATGGCTTCGGCCCACTTGGTGAAGTAGTCGACAACCATGATAATGTGTTGATGCCCCCTAGCCGAAGTTGGGTTGCAATCAATGAAATCTACTCCCCACTTGGTGAAGGGACCGACGGTAATGATTGGGTGAAGAGGGGTTGGGTGCGAGCACATTTTTTGAGTGAACAACTGGTAGGGGTTACACTTCTTAACTGCTTCAATACAATCTTTAAAGATGGTGGGCCAGAAGTAACTATCTCGCAAGTTTTTTTGGGTTGTCACAAGCCCGGATAGATGACCACCACAAGCCCCTTTGTGGCAATCATTAAGGACTAACTCAACTTTCTTGTGAGTTAAGAAATGATGTAAGATACTATCTATACCTCGATGATACAAAGTGTCGCCGATGATTGTATACTTTTTGGCTTGGTATCTAACATGCCATAGATCATCTCGCGAGAGATGTTGAGCGAACTTCAAGGTTTGAAGATATAAAACAATATCTCCATACTAGGGGTCAGATGATGAGACAAGGAAAATGTGTTCATCTGCGAATGAATCGACATGAATAACATCGTCGTCTAATCATGGGAAATTGGATATTAACTCTGCAAAAACTAGTGATTTCTTAGACTTGGCCGAAGCAAAGTCGATATCAAATTCTTGTAAGATGACAATCCATTTATTATATTTTCCACCTATGATACGTCTAGTGAGGACGTATTGAAATGGATTAACATCAACAACCACAGTAGTTTTGCAAATCAATATATAGTGTCGTAAACATTAGACTGCATGGACGACAACCAAAGCTATCTTTTCAACGTGCGAGTAATTACGTTCAGGACCGTCTAAATTTCGACTGAGATAGTAGATGACGTGCTCATGGAGCTCATCATCCTTCTGAACTAGAACCATACCAATGGTCTCTTCAGAGATGGCGATATATAACACGTAATCTCTACTGTAATCAAGAGATTTCAGCAGAGGGGCCGATACCAAGGCTTTATTTGAAGCGTCAAAAGACTGCTGGGCTCACTCATCCCAGATAAACAGGGTGTCTTTCTTCAATAGGCGCATGAAACCCTTAGTGATATTGGCATAATCATGTGCGGTGGATGCAACTAAAGAATTTCCTCAACCTTAAGTGGATCTACCATGATCCCTGTCTCGGAGACTGAGAATCCTAAGAGACGGCTAGATCTAACACAAAAGATGCATTTATGAGGATTGAGTTAGATTCTATAGTAGCGACATCTTTCAAAAACCAGTTGAAGGTGCGTAGCATGATCCACTCTCTTGCGAGCGTGAGCAACAAGATCATCGAGGTAAGCTTCGACTATGTGTTTGAGATCATGAAAAGCGAAAGTCATGTCTCGTTGGAAGGTTGCTCCGGCGTTTTTGAGGCCGAAAGGCATTTTCCGGTATGCAAACGTGCCCCAAGGACATATGAATGCCGTCTTATGTTGGTCTTTGGGTTTGATCTGGATTTGGTTATAGCCTGAAAATCCATCCATAAAAGAAAATATTTTGCTTCCTGCACACTCATCGAGAATCTTATCAATGAAAGGCGTGGGGAAGTTATCTTTAGGACAGGCTTTGTTCAGGTCGTGAAAGTCCATACACACGTGGATGGTTCCTTGCTTTTTATTCACGGGGACGGGGTTGGATACCCATTTGGTCAAGGGAACTGGGTAGATAAAGATGACATTAAGTAGCTTCTCTACCTCTACCTTAATAGCGGGGGCCTTCTTAGGATTAACAGCTCTAAGACGTTGTTGAATGGGTTTATCATCCGGGTAAGTCCTAATCTCATGTTCGAAAATACGGGGGTCGATCCATGGCATCTCTTCATATGAACAATCGAATATGTCTCAAAATTCTTTGAAGAGGTTGGTGTAGATCAAAATCTCTTCTGGCGAACAATCTGCACCTATATTTACATTTTCGATCTTTCCAGGGGTATGAGAGATATCGATCTGGACGGTAGGAGAAATACTCGCCATATTTCCTTTGGCGTAAATTCCATGTGTATCAAGTGGAACTACGGCATGACTGACTATCTTACTTAGGGTAGATCTAAAATCATCTTGCTCAATTCTTTCAAGACTTGGGAGAAAATAAGATCGATTATGCATATCGTCCCAAGGTCTCTCGGAAACATTCATGGCTTCAAGGATGGCTTTGTCCGAAGGCAAAGTCTCAGCCAATAAATCATGTGAACAATATAATAAAGTGGCCCACATGGGCCTAAGAACTGGATCCTCCTCGATCGTTTGCGAGGGAACAGGATCAGGATCAACAAAAGAGTCAAGGATATCTTGATATGCAATCTCTGCTACCAATAGTGGCATAGCCATGCTAGCATGAAACTGACCTTCAATCAACGAAGTCAGAGAAGGTAGGGTCCAAGAGTCACTAAAATAAGAAGTGCAGAAAGGGATGGACTTCTCTACTGAAGCAAGCATACTGGACATGGCGTAAATGTGGTGAGTTGATGCCGAGAAGTCGAAAGTACCCATGAGGGAAGAATACATTCCGACATCGATATTCTCAGTTGTTGGCTGAGAATTGTCAACCATAGGGATCGACGGTCCAATAGATGCATTCAGGCTAGAGTACGCAAAGGATAATTGGTCGATTGTCATAATATCCCCCTGATGAGGAAAACAAAGCATGCGGAAAACAAACGATACGACGATGACCATAGAATAAGTCCAATTGTGACCTAGTAACAGGTTATAATCAAGAGGTGCATCAACTACCTCTACTTCCACCTCTACCATATTCCCACCTAACTGGATTGGAAAGGCGGGGAGAATACCATGAGGGCGGAAGGAATGACTATCGAATGTGGTCAACATGGTCGGCGACTTTGAAAGGGTTGGAGAACCGATAGCTTTCCAACAGACTAAGGACATCACGCAAGTGGAATCACCTTCATCCATGACCGCTCCTTTGATGGTATATTTAGAATACTCCATGTGGATTTGGAAAGCCACATGGTAGGGTAAGCGAGGCTTCACGTCCGTGACATCAAACTTGATGATCTTTGAGCCACTAGGTTCTAGAGCTTCTAAGGCAGAGAGTAAGGCATTCCTCTATGATGGACACGTCTGGAGTACCTCCAAAGAAAACATCGCGGAAGGTGTTTGGCCCAGATCCTCAACAATAGAGTAGTTCTAGGCGGGTCTAACATTAGGGTTATGGGTAGAGAGCTTGAATACTCCTTTCGGAATATGAGGCGGTGGCTCTGGTTTCTCAATTTGTAAATTTGTCTTCAGGGGTGGAGAAGGAGCTTCTAGGTTGGTACTAGCTTTTGAAGAGCCGTAATCTTGAGAGCGAGTGGATATATTGATTTTTGCGTCAACCATATTGATACAAACACGGTCTCCATCTTGCAGTGGTGGGTTTTGACTCCCACTAGGCACATTTCCGGCATTCGAAGAACTCGAGGCTAAGTGCCGGTTGTGAGGAAAAGGATTCGTTAGCACAGCGGGTGAAATATTTAAAAGGCTCACAGCCTCCGCAAGTTTGAGGCATAAGTGTGTAAGGTGGTCTTCAGTACAAAGTTTACAAGGAAACTTAACCTTACGCTTTTATTTCTTGCCCTCTCCAGCATTATCATTCTGTTTTCCATTATTATCCTTGTCCTTGGGTTTATTCTTCCTACCTCTACGATTATTTTGACCTTTCCTTTTATTCCCATCTGGTTGTTGGTCACCATTTTGGTTTTTCGATGACTGCACGAAATGTACATCCACCGATTGGGTGGGTTTGGAGGATCCAGATGAAGCTGGTCCTTCGGCAAACTTCGTTGCCGATTTTGAAGACTTTACATTGGTGGACCCCACAATGCCATCGACATGGGGCCCAAGACTCTGTCTAGGATCATGAGTCAACCGCGGTGCGTCGGGAAGAAGGTGGTATAGAATCACAGACTGAGTCAATCACAGACTGAGTCAATCACAGACTGAGCATAGATCAAATCGAATTGCTGGGCTCTAAAAATGGCCTCTTCCTCGCTGAAGACCCCGGAAGTAGCAACGTCTTTTGAAATAGGCGTGTGCAAAGACTTTAAAAACCATTCTAAAAGAAAGGTCGGGGGTATGGGAGTCTTAAATAATCATCTTCGCCTACGCCATTCCTAGATATGGTCCAAAATATGAGTGTCGGAACCCTGGCGTAAAGTTGACAAAAGTTCAAGGCCAAGATCGTAACGAATGGGTAGTTGAAAATGGTTAAGAAAGGCTAGAACTAACTGTTGAAAAGTTCGATATGTACCCCTAGGTAGCTCAATATACCATTGCAATTCAATCCCGATAAGAGTGCACTGAAACAATCGTAATCTAATAGAATCATGATTCAGAGAATTTGATGAGCACCAGAGGTGAAAAGTAGTGATGTGATCACCAGGGTCCTCGCCATTCTTACCCTCAAACTTTGGAATGTATGACGAAAGATTGGTGGAGACAGGGGGCCATGTGGGATCATGACTCACTGGGTTGTTCATTAGTTTAGACAAATCTGGCATATTAAGCGTGGCCAGAAAGGGAATACGGGGTTGTGACACCTGACCCCATCCTCTCGCAAAAGTCTGAGTATTAGGAGATGCGTTCCATCTAGGATTCTGGTAAGGACCAAAACCTTTTCCAGAATTAAAAGACCCTCCTCCGAGCGGATTCGTGAAAAATGGATTGGGCATCATTCCAACAGGAATGTTCTGATAAGGGTTATGAAAATTTCCCCCAATTGGATTAGCTCCAAACTAAGGGTTATTAAAACTGCCCCCAACTGGATTAGATCTAGGTTGGGGGGTGCCCAAGACCTAAGGCTGACCTCCACCGAGTGGGAATCTAGAGGATTAAAGTAGATTCGTTATGCCAAAAGTATTGGTCGAATTCGACATTGAGGGGATAGGGATATAGGGTGGAACTTGTCCACCAACTTGGTTGTTCCATCCAACCGTAGAAGGATTAGACCCAGGGTTAAGGAAGGGGACACTTCCTACATTAGGATTCGCTTGGGGAACATGAGAGCTACCAAACGGAAAATGAGTGTAAGGAGGTGTAGTGCCCCCAGGTCCAAGGCTAGCATTATGGCCAGTAGCTAGGATGGAAATCGAAAACTGCGAAGTGAAACTTGGCATACCATAAAAAAATGGACTAGTAGCCATGGGGATGGTCTAAACATTGTAACTCGGGGAGTGGCCAAAACCCCCAAAAGGGTTAGAGGCAAGAGATGAAGCATTGACTATGGGTCGATCCATAGTACCGGTGTAGGCCTCCGACACTACAACTGTAGCGGTTGCAGGTGTCGAAGGAGTGAAATTAACTATAGTGGGATTGAGAGTTGATGAAATCCCAGTGTTCTGAAGACTAGACTCAGTACTCATCCTTATGGGATCAGAAGTATGAAAAGTGGATGTGTGTGTACCACTCCTGATAACTCTACACCTTTTAGAAGGCAATAGCTCGAAAATCGGTGGTAACTGTAACAACCGAAGGGACCTGTGAGGAATATGGTCTGAATCCACGACAACTTATGACTCTCAACAAATAAAATGATATCCTAAGGCCAACTAGTAATCAAAGAGCATACCAAAAAGTCAAACGACCAATATGCATGCAAACGGGCTAAAGTGGCTGAGTGGCCTCCCTCGCTAAAGAATGCATGCCTCGTCCAGGAGGGACTTGAGACTCCCTGGTAAAGTTTGGAGGTAACATAATCAGTTATAAGGGCCCTCATAGGCTTAACAACTAGTCGATCAGATCCCCCCGGAGAGGTAATCTTCCATAAAGGTTGTGTGCTTTCCGACCCCTATTTGACCCAGGATACAAGCAGAATAAACCCTGCAAGTAACCTATGAGAAACCTAAGTGAAGAAACTAATTAACCACTATATAAATGATGCACAGGAGAATAGTCGTAAGTTTGGATTACCGTATGGGCAGGGTAGCAAATCCTGAAACCTTGAAAGTACCACCTCTCAGAGAGGTATGGATACTAGCAAGACCCCCAAATACGAATAAATCCACAGAAATATCTCTGATGCTAGGTGAGTATCCAGGGGTTATCCCTTCAACAAAATTCACGCGACCTTGTGCTTAACTCCGGTGTGAGTAGAGCCTCCTGATATTACCAATTATACAATGTATTTCTCATCTCCCTGTCTCAGAAACATATGTTGATTTAATTGCCTTGGATAAGTTTACTCACAAAATCCTATTCCAAGGCACTAAACCTAGGCTAGTTTGTGCACCCTAAACAATAAAATCGTTACTAATCAATTTTAGTTTAAAGCGTAAATTTTATTGGCCGTGATTACTCAACAAGGTATGGAAATGGCACTCATGGTGTTATGACTCTACATAAAAATAAAAATATATATAATGCAAAGCCTAACTTTAACTTTTCAGTGAATCATATGCTAAAAAATAGTGCAATCTTCAATTTTAACTCTACAACTCAGAAGTAAAATGCAATCTTTCGCTAAATGTGCTAAGCTAATGATAAAGGTTCCAAGACAAAAATACCAACCAATGCAAAATACCTATTTTTTTATTTTCAATGTATTAAGAAGAAAATGCATGGACTGATAAGCGACTTTATATATAACTTCTACTATGTAAAAAAGAAATCACTCGAGAAGAATACCAAGCAGCTAAGCAGACAACCGAACTACCAAGGACAAATAAAAAATGGAAAACAAAGAGAAAGACGTTGCCCAAAAATTCAACTCCAAACAGGTTTCCTATCATCCCAGATAATCTCAACAGGCACCACAGAGACCTAAGAAGGCTCAGGGATCCTCAAAACCTACCCAACAGTCACTAAACCAAGTAAGAGTCCCTTCTTCCTCAGAGGGAAGGCTCTTGGACCCTCACTAGTTAGCTCTTCTTACAACAAAGAAAATGGAAAATGGTGATGAAAGAACTCTTTACAAATCCACTCAATGGTGAGATGGATTGTCCAATGTAATGGTGCCCAAAGTGTTCTTGTCAAGGATGGAGTCCTTAAAACAATATAGGCAGCATAACATTACTTTGAATTCCTTGAGAAAATGAGGTGCATTCATGGCTTTTTATAGCATTGCATTGGGTTATTGTGTAACTTCTTTGTAGTGTGAAAAGAGGCCATTTAGGGCATTATTAGGTCTTTGACCAGCCCACCAGTTGGATCCAGCCCAAATTTGAGGGTCAAATCAGCTTGGGAGCTGAACCATAAGTGGTTGGGAGGCCGACCACTTTCATAAATGCGCCGTTTAGCAGGTTCATGGATTTTAGCGCTAACAATCACGCATCATGCGCATATGCGCGATTTCTATGTTCCTGTTCCGTGCATGTGCGCGCGCGCCCAATGTCTGCAAAGCGCTCTTCAATTTTTCACTACTTTGTATAGTTTTGACCTTTTTTGAATGCTGTGGTATTAATTCAGGTCCATGAATGACTTCATTACTATTTGACGATGCTGAGTTCTTGTAACCATGTGCGGACAAAATTTCAGTGATAGCAGAAAACAAAGAGAAAGACATTGCCCAAAAATTAAACTCCAAACAGGTTTCCTGTCATCCCAGATAATCTCAACAGGCACCACAGAGACCTAAGAAGGCTCAGTGATCCTCAAAACCTACCCAACAGTCACTAAACCAAGTAAGAAAGCAAGGGAAAGTGGTATACGCGACTGTTCAAGAGAAAAGGGCGTATATACGCCTCTGGTAGTGGGACAACAAGAGTGTATATGTAGCTGTCAGTGTAAAAAGGGCGTATATATTTCAAAACAAGGCTAGGCAAGGGTAAAAGGATGAAGAACTTAGACCCAGAGTGAACAGACTCTGTCCAACTGTGATACGACAAGAAACACAAAGGAAAAAGAGCAATGTAAGAAGAAAAAATACTTCAACCCTTAGAAGGAAGATCAATCCCCAGTATGGTCACCATTTCTGTTACAAGGGAAAAACTCTCTATGGCCAAGGGTAAACCACAACATACAGGTATGACTGCAGAAATAAACTCAATTCCAACATGTGCTATATAAACTAATGTGCAATACGAGGAAGAATCCAACCTCGATCCAATCGTTTGATGTCATTCCACCGTTGAGCACTTTGACCCAAAGATTTACACCTACAAGAAGTTCTCAACAAACAATCGATGTAGGTATATAATGACAATATATAAAATGAGTTAGCACATCAGATAACACAATCCATTAATAAACATTACAAACATTCCCATGGATAATAATCATATATTTGCAATATATCGATAGGACGGGAAAGGAGTATTTCTATTAATAATTGGTCCACAGAAGTATCAACATTACAGACTTCCGTGTCGACACAGTTCGAAAACAAGAAACCAAGTTCCTTCCAACTAGGTCTCCACCACTTCAATCCTCCACCAAAGGCAAGCTCATAGCAAAGAGGTAATGAGGTCCTCTCGACAATAAGGAAATATATTGGGGGCTAAACACTGTGTTTAGACTTGAGGGACAAAGGGATGCAGACTCAATATGAAGTAATTTCTCCAGAGTAACCTTGCTTTGAAAGTTGAATGCTTTCTCCTTTTTTTCCATAGTTCAAAATTGTGCTCTTATAGCCTCCAGAATGCAACTGAAGGGCTGAGTTGGAACATTTCCAGTATATGGAAGGCAAAAGATCAGAGATCTTCTGTCGTGACATGGAAACCCGACCTCATTTTGTATTTTCTAGCACAAATCCCAATATACACGAGTTGTAGTGGAGCAAAAAGCGTATATGCATCTTGCAAAGCTGTTAGGGAGCGTATATGTGGAAAAATATATATTTTTGGCTTTGGATTTATCAAAAAGGGGTTGATAAGTCTGCATAGGGAAATGGAAAAAGGCCCTCTGTGCAAGATAGCAATGGTGAGGCAAATCTTGCTATAACATTTATGTTCATCTATTTTCATATGTTTGGGGTAGTTTATAAACTAGATTGACTTTTAGGGAGTCATTTGTTCTATCTATACTTTAAACCTTGGTATAGTTATAGGGGTATTTTCCCACTAGAAGTGGGGGTATGGTAATGATTTTTCACTCTCCTTGTGTGTGAAATCCTTGGCATGATGGATTGTCAAAGGAATATGTACCAGTGAAGGGATGCATGAGCTTGGAAGGGTTAGTGCATCAAGGAAGAGGTAACTCAAGAATGCATATGACATGGTGGCTAGAATCATGAGGGTGTGTCAAATAGAACATTGAGTTGAATTGTTGTCTGAAGTAGCTTTGTGGAATAAAGAAAAAGACTCATAGCTTAAATATGAAGACATGAATCAGGTGCTTGGAAAAAATAAGAGCACCAGAAGGGAAACAAGCTTCAATAACAAAGGCATGGATCTTTTTGAAGAATTTTGAATGTACATTATATATAATGCTGAGGAAAATGCATAAATAAGGGGTAGGGGACTGTAATACTCTAGGTTGAACCCCCATATTGTAAATGTACATATTTTTTTATGGATGGTGAGCTAGGATGTTATGGGCTAGAGTTCCTATGTCTATGTGTTTTAGGCTAGAGTGCCTTTGTGAATATTAGGATGAAGAGCCTAGATGCTAAAAGGCCAGTGAGCCTATCATTGTAATATTTAATCACTCCTATTATTAGTAAGATGCATCATTATTGCAGAGCAAGTCATACGAAAGAGTATGGGGGGCTAGGACTCCACGAAAGGGAAAAGGGGCTATAGGCTTAAGGCAAAGGGGATAAGTTAAGGGCTTAAGCCTATGAATAAAATAACATTGTTTATAAAGTCCTAAGTCTTATAATATTATGTTATCGTAAGTTCCTAAACGTTGGGGAATGAATAACAAGTGGGGAACAAGTTAGTTCTTTTTGTTCCAAGTGTCAAGTTAGGAATATGCATACATATTACTAATAACTGGTGTAATTATCATTCATTCTTGGTCATTAATTCATGTTGGCCATCATTATTACCATTACTAAAGAGTAGAGCTATGGAGATTTGATTACCCTGTAAATCCTTAGTGGTATGGGTATGAAGAGGAAGGTTTTTAGGCATGTGGAGAAATCTCCCTAGGTGAGAGAATTGTTGGGGAATAGGTTTCTCCTGTGTACTGGTCTAGTGGGTGCCATAACTCTTTGAGTACAATCATATGCTCTTAATTCCATAGCGTTATGAGACTTCCCAGACAGATTGTTGTTGAAACCCTAGAAGGGAAATGGGATAGCCAAAGGACTATTGAGAAGAGAAGGGGTACACTTCTTAGGGTGGGACATGCTATGGGGAATGAGAGGATGTGAGGGGGAACTTCTATTAGAATTGGTGCCTTTGGACTGGCTATGTTTGTTGAGTGTTGTATGAATTTAGTGGGACAAGTGAGAGTATCCTTTTCCCTAGTGGAGTCATAGGCCCAGCTCGGGGGTGACCCAATGTTGAGATATTATGAGTAGTGAGGTTTATGGTTGGGAGGAATTTCTGAGGTATGCATGCAGTTGGTGTTTTAAAAAAAAATATAAGTGTTCCTTTATGCATAATTACATGTCGATTACTGTGTGTAATATATTTAATTATGCATGTTGTAATTGTATATAATATATGCCCGAATTGCATGTTGTTAGTTTTGCATATCATTTCATATGTAGGGCATAATTATTAATTAAATTGTATCAAATATAATTGTAGAACATGTTGTTAAGGAGAAATGTTACTTTGTGGTATCAGAGAAGAGAATTTTTTGTGTGGCATGGTCCAACTTATGGTTGGGGACGTTGCAATGATTTAGAAAATAACTATAGATATTTTGTGAGGCCTCATGATTTCTCTATACATATCCCGGATCATGAACCTCATATTGGTCAAACAATATTAGAATGTCTAGACAAGAGTTGGGATTTTGGTGATCTTTATGAGATTATCGAACTCATTAATCATAGAAGGTTGTTTTTTATTGTATTTGATTGTTCTATAATCACTCCATTTCATCTAACCTCCTGGTTTTCTGTTTTTTAATACATATTCTCACCTTGCACAGATCTGAGCCTTAAAAGAATTCAAAAATAAATGGAAGTTGATGCATACCTATATGAAGGAGAAAAAAATTATAATTGGTACTATTTTTAGATTGAATTCCTACATATTAGTATGGATCTGGTTGCTGATGGTCCTACTAATGGTGAAAAATGGTGGCATGCCTCTCCTTGGTTTGATTCAAAGTTCCTAGAAGAGTTTGGCCCAGGTGAACATCAATGATCACCTTTTAGAGAAGGATTATACATAATATCTCATATTGTTATAACCCTAATTTCCACCATACATGCATACCTGGCATCATGAATCTTACTTGCTATTTTTGCCAAGCCATCACTGAGAAACTCTTCTTAAAAACATTATTTTTGAAGATGTACGCGCCTTGCCCCGCTACTTCCCATGTATGTATGCTAGTTTCACCACTAGTGCCCACGTACGTATGCTAGCTGCACCATTACAACCCACGTATGCCCACAAAAGTTGCAAAAATTAAAAAGTTGCAAGGAATTCGTTGAGATTACAGGCTATTGGGTGGTTTCCCAACCAATTCACCGCCTATATCCCATCACCCAACCAAATAACCATGATTTTGTCATATAAAAGAAGGTTTTGGGGTCTCATTCCAGTGAGAAACATAAGAACAGTGAAACTCAACCCATTTCACTTTCCCCCCTTGCCCCAAGAATTTGCAGCCACATTGTGAGTTTTGAGCCAGAATTCGTTATTCTTTCCCTTTTCCCTCATTCATAAGCCTATGACCATTCTCCAGAGAGAAGTGTGAGAGGGGAAGGATACGTGGAAGGATTTGGAGCTTGGTGAAGAGGATATGAGGACCAGGTTCAAGGAGCAGTCGTCGATCTCATTTTGTAAGTGACTTTGTGAGATTAATATAAAGAAGTACTTTTTCCATCCCGCCATATGACATTTTGTTTAATTTACATTTTGTTATGACATCTAACCCACTAATTCATATATAGAATGCATGTTCGTAGTTTCTTGTTTGTATTTTGATGAATGCAGGTCAACCTTGGGAGGAGATTTATAGTTGAGAAGCAAGCGAGCACATAGGGATTGACACCAGACGTAGAGTTTAAGGTAAGACTACTAGATCCCTATACTTTGTACTTTATGCATGAATGTGGGGTATTGTGGGGATAGTTGTTAAAAGTAGGAGACTTTAGACGGTTAGCTCTGCCTTCACTTTAGAACCCTAGTGTAGTCCGTAGGGGGTTTTCCCACTATAGAAGAATTGGCAACCATACTGGGGAGCCTCTAGGGTTTTCTGGGGATATTTTTGGGTGTTTTAATTGGTTTGATTACCTTTTTTTGAGTTTTCTGTAAGTTTCTGAGTCTTTAAAGGATTATGGTCTGCCATACTAGTACTCCCTGCCTAGTCTGATTGACTGTTGGTTTCTTTTTTTGGGGAAGTTACAGAGGTGTACGTGGCCTACAGTGGGTCTGAACGCATACATGCACGCCCTACCTTTGGACAACCCACATACATACGTAGGCTTCTTAAGTGTTAGTAGCGTGCCTGTGTCAGGGAGATTTTTCTTAAGAAGGGGTAGTCATCCTCTTCCATGTTTGAAGTCATACTTCTCAGCGGTTTCTTGATCTAGTACCGCTCTCTGTTATTACAGTATTTAGCCTGGGTTTGACATCAGTTTCTTTATCTTTCAAGATTTCTTGTGTTCTTTGAAAGGGTTTTTTGACGAGTCTATGAGTTTTTCTATTTGGCCTTTGTGTTTCTATCATTAAATCCCTATGGTCCACAGTAGACCATAAGTCAATTTATTTGGTCTTGTCTTGTCTTCATTTTTCCCTTTTGCTTGCTTTAGAAGAAAATAAAAAAATCCATTTTCAAGTTTCTTATTTTGAAGCATAAAGAAAAATAAAAATAAAAATAAAATTCTTTTCATTGTTTGGTTAAGTAGTTAGGTTAGTTGTTTTTCAGAAGAAGAGTGCTTTCTTAAGTTCTTTACTAAATTCTTAGGACTTGAAGGAGCTCGTAGTCGAGAGAAATTTAGTTTCAGGTTTTTCTTTTAAAATATCTTGGAAATAAAACTAGTTAGAAAAGTTGGTTAAAGAGTTTCAATTTGCAAATATTTATTTGTCAAAAGAAGTAATTTTGTTTCCAACATTTTTTCTTCTCTTTCGTCTCTTAAAAAACACCACTAGTTTCATTTATGTCCCTTTGACTTAAGACAAACCACTTAAAATCAACTCTTAATTAAAATTAATTAGACTTTGTGTTTGTAGGGTCCATCAACTAGATTAGGCTAGAGCCTTGATTTAGGTTGGAGAGGAAACTCTTCAAGGCTATAACACAAACATAGGAGTCTGTGCTAGGAAGTGAAAAAGTCTAGTAATGTGGAAATTATCCAGGACCCCTCTCTAACACAAGGGTTAAACATGAGGTCACATGCGGAAAGGTAGCGGAGATAACCCCTCCAAAGTTGGACCAAGCGTAGTGGGGAACACATATAGAGGGCTTGTCTTGGGACTCCATTGATCGCATTTTCCATGGAGCTTTGTGGGTCTCGAATCCATTCAAGGTCCTCAGTCATCTTTCAGAAAAATTGCTTTCAATATCCTTGATAGGTTTTGGGCTTGATACCCTGCTCATTACGGTCCACCTGACTGTCGACTGTACCCGCTTGGTAATTTTTCACGAGATTGAAACCTAGTTGCCTTTACTTTATGGACTTACACAAGTGAATGCGGGGGTATACCGCAGTACTTAGGGTAGACATCGGGACACACTTTGCAGAGTATCCCCGAAGGGTTCTTCCGTATTTGAGTTGCACTTGCACTGATAAGTTTCTCTAGTGTTGGCTGATGTAACTGTTCTTCCAACTAGTTGTAGTGGTTTGATTACTTTATCCCCATGAACTTTTCTAGTGTGTGTTTTGGTATTCAACGTTAGAGAGCTCTAGTGTGTCGTTGATATTCTCTCACAGTGGAAGATCAAGAGCTCTGTCGGTCGTGAAGTCTCTTGGGCCTGCCGCCAGTTAACTTGGAGCCACCACCGCCACAACAAAGGCAAAGACTTGACTAAGAAGGGTCATTTGAGGCGACTGAGCGATAGGAAACTGTACCTGAGCCAACTTCGAGAGGAGAACATTTGATTCTGGAGGAACCGACTATTTCTAACCTTGGAGAAGAATCTCTTGGTCCGTATAACCCTCTGATCACTGACTTGTCAATGCCACTATTGATACATCTTAACCCTCCAAGGGTAATGCATAACGAGCGTCAGATAGTCCTTCAAGCAGCGATGGAAGCAAATGTTGCTACTTTGTCGGGGAGTTCTCTACTCCCTCTACGACTTCCACCACTAGGGGCATTCCGCCTCCTAACTCACCTTCGTAGGTCCAGAACACTATGGTCTCGACTACCTCTACCTTGGGCAATGGTTTGATTTTGTCTATGGTGGTGACTATTGCACCATTTACGTAGAGTGTGATGGGCCCTCCGTTTTCATACGGGATGCCCAACTTTGACACGAACTCGGTCCTCACCTACTCCACTCTACAGACCATGGGTCTAGGGGTAGGGAGCTCAAATGCTCCTCTGCAAGGGTCCATGGGGGGAACCTCAGCCCCTTATTATGCTTTCCCTTACGACAGGGGTCATATACCTCTGTCGTCCCCCTCGCTCGATGGTGCTTCTTATCAACCCGTCTAGCCGAACATGAATTACATCTTGTTCGGAGCAGGTAGTCAAGGAAATTATTCAAATACCACACCGGTGGGTTCTTTGTCGTTCTCTTTGTTCTATGCATTTGGGAACAACATATTCTCGTTAGCTGCCATCTCGGCTGGGGGAAACCCTGGTTTTGGATCACAAAATCCTGTGTAGGGTACTATTCTTGGACAAGGGGCACACACTTCTCAAGGACCTTGGAATCCGTGGCAGGGATCAGTTCCCTCGTTAGGGATGTCGATTGGGGGAAACCCCTTCCATGGTCAATGGAACCCTGGGCAAGGCTCAATACCTATTCCCATCAGATCAGCAGGGGGAAACCCTTTCCAAAACCTTTGGAACACTACGTCCCAAGAAATCCCTTCTCAACCCTCAATGTCCTACTATGAGAGTCAGCCGATGACTTCTCAACAAGCGTAATATCCAAATGTTTGCCTTGGCCATGGTTTTTACCAGAACCCAGGCCAACAACCTAACTTTTCCTAGAAACCTGGTGCCAGCCAAATTCCATGCTCCTTTCCTCCTATACATACTCAACAACCCAAGCTATCGTTTCTGGCAATGTTGCATTTTCCAGACTTGTCAAGATTGTTAAATGACCCAATATGTCATAATCCGCGTTGGCCTCCCATGCCGACAAAGTTTCCCTCAGACATTCCAAAGTTCGAGGGTAAGCCTAACGAAGATCCAGGCGATCATGTGACCACATTTCACCTATGGTGCTTGTCCAACTCTTTGAGGGATATCTCCATCCAGTTGCATCTGTTTCAATGTACTCTTATCGGGAGTGCCCCGAAATGGTACATTGAGCTTGACCGCTCAAGATACTCTACTTTTGGTGAATTGGAAATGGTTTTCTTAAACCATTTTCAATTACCTGTGAGATACAATGTCAACATAGAACCACTGGCCAACTTTGAGAAAACAAAGGTTGACCATATCTCTTATCATATTCAATAATGGTGGCGCCGGAAGAGTTTGATAAAAGTACCAGTTCCACCAGAATTCCTGCTGGAATGGTTCCTTAAGTCTTTGGTACCCCATCTATCCAAAGACGTAGCAACGTTGCGGGTCTTTTCATAGGAAGAGGCGATAATGAGAGCTCAACAACTAGAGCTGATTTACTCTAAGTCTAGTTTACTTTACGAGTTTTTTCCAGATGTGCCGAGGCCTATTCTTGACAAGACCAAACATAAGTCTGGACCACGTGATGATGTCATTGTCAGTTCATCACAATCAAATCCCACTGATCCGATGTCAAACCAATTGCAACAATTGTCGATATAGTAGATAGTGGCCAGCCAAACCTCTAATTCGACTTCTCCCCCTACTCAGACGTCAGATGTACACAATGTGAAATCGACAAACCCGAAGGCCAACCAGTAGGCTGAAGGGAAGAAAAAACAACGAAAGAAGGGTAAGGGGGATAAGATACAATAAATTACAACTAGAATATCTTGAGGCCAATTGACTGTATGATTAAAGTATGGTGGACCAAAAATCTATGTAAAATTTATGAGTACATAAAATTATAAGGTTCCTTGTACTTAAAGTCCTAGAGTAAGTGAACCAGTCCCCACATGGTCGAGCCTCAAAGGGATGAGATAATCCGTCATTGTGCATGACTAACCTAGTTCTATAGGAATTTTGTTTCCTATCGTTAGCCAATATATGGTCATTTTTCTGTGTTTGAGCCTACATTCCTTTGATTTTTGTTCTGGTTGATGGGATCTCTTCTGGAAGAGGCATGCACACCAATTATCTTTTAACTATTTATTGCAAGTCCCTCATCACTTCTTACCGGTTGTAAAATGTATAAAATAAATAATCCTCTCCTCATTTGATCATCAGAGTTTTGGATTGAGTAGTATGAGTCTTAGTTTGAGTCAAATTCCATAAGTAGTTTGGAGAATTTTGTGCATAGAGACATTTATGTTCTATGTGAAACTAAAGTGGCTAAAACTCTAGGATTTTATCTATCTTCTGAGCACCCTCCTTTCTATGCTCTGTGTCATTCTATGTGATGTTTGTAAGAGCCTCCACCACATTCTATAATTATTTATGTTAATAAGAGATAACCATTTTCAGACATTCTGCGCAACTATTGTACCTTTTTTATTTATGTTATCTAAGTAGAGAATTGGTCCTATATTCCATAGATTTGAGATAATCATTTTCATGCATTTTTCACAACTATTGTGTCACTGTGATTTTTGTTATTTGAGTAAAGAATTGGTCGTAGATTCCATAGGTTCTTACCTGAATTTAAAGTAATCTCCTATAATTCTTAGTAATCATTTAAGAACTATGAATTCAACACAACTTTATGATGAAGCATTTATTTATGAATATTCTCAAAACAATGTTGTTGTTGATATTATAAAATTTCTCCCCTCTCTTAACTAGCGTATGTCTAAAGTACCTATGTCGAAAATGTATGAAACAAGTGTATTTGAGTTTAAATCCCTCCAAATAGTATACCATAATTCTACAATCATTATTGTGTCTTCATAAAAACATGCATACTAGGTGTCTTTTCTTAAACCTGAAGATATATCATTTGTTCTTAAGAAAGGATACTAGTATGTACATATTGTCCTCATCCAATTTCCCATCAACCCTTTAGTTAGACTAGGATTACCCATCTCCAACCTTTCTTGCATCATGGACTCATGATATTTTAATTTCCAAGATGCTATTGATGCGGTTTTTTAAGATCCTCTTCATAATGGACCTATATGGACTTCTATCTCTCTTAAAAACCAAGTTAGTTTCACTAATCCAAAAATCAATACATGCCTACAAGCCTATATCCATCTCAATGGATTCAATATGGTTATTCAATCACACATTGATCAACTTCACACTTGCATATGCCTTCTATATGTTAAAACCACTATTCCATCCATCATTAAATATATTTCCTCTCACACAGACGAAATCGTGGTTTCAGGAGAGGGAAATGTTCATCCTATTATCCCATATTTTTCACCTATCTCCTTACCTTCTGAATTGAACCAAGAATATAAAATTATTTCCATTGAAGACAATCCCAAAGAACCAAGAATATTATCAATAGGAACCTGTTCTTCAAGACAAGTGGTTGTTGAATTGTATAGAAGTATATCATTAATTTGGAACTTCTACTTCCAAAATAGTTAGTAGATATGATAATATAAATATTCCAATAGAAAAATGAAAACATCAATATAGTTATATTAATTTTAGGCAATATAAACAACATATCCTTGATGTTAGAAGAGAAAAACAAAAGCATCATCAGAATCATCAAACAGATGGCCATGTACATATATCTAGTTTTGAATCTACTAGCAAACCAATCTCAGATTGTAAATATTTTATAGAATCTAATGGACTAGAGTTGCACATCATCATACCTAGTCTTCCTAGAGATACACATATTAGTATGAAGAAGTTGAATGATACAAAATTACCTCCTAGAAATACTAAATTGACACTTGAAGATAAAAATCTTATTGTAGAAATGCAATTTTTGGCTTACAAGTAAGATCAAGAGAATCTATCAATGGAACAAAAACAACTTAATTATGCCAACTACCAAATAACATGATTTTATCAAAACATTGATGACATAAATAGATATGTATAGTCTGTTAAGAGTCATTCGACCACCTTACATTTTGAAAAATATCAGAGAAAATCCTCTTCTAGCCAAACATACACTATGCTTTATGCATGCTTGTCTAGAATTGACTAGATAGAATCATCAACTCAAGAAATCAAGGAACATGTAATTCCTTATTCTCCTCCTTCTTTTCATTATAATGATGAAGAGAATAGTCCTAGTAAGTTTTGGATAGAAGGTGCTAGATCCAAATATGTAGTATTAAAATTTGTATATATAGAAAAGGAGTTAGGAGTAGATTATCTTGAATTTGAAAATAAAAAATATCAATTGGCCAAAGGGCAGAAGATAGTTTCTATATTAACTCAAAATTGGTTCCAAGTTAAAGGAAATATCCTTGAAATGAAGGTAGTCTCTAAAAAACCAAAATATAATCCAAGAGACCATGCTGAGGAAATAGAAGATATCCATTTTAAAAATCCATTTGCATAAAATTATTCTTCATCATACTCTGCACACAAGGGACAAAAACCTCGTGAAGAATATTCAAAAGAATCCATACCTTCTTTCACCACTATTAATTATGCATGTCCCATATCTATTTTCAATTGAAAGTCTCCCTAAGAGGTAATGAAATCACTTCAAGAAGGGCATAAAAATAATTGAAATTTTATCTTCCTCTCTAGACCCTCCTTTATGGGATCAACGTTCTGAATCTAATATCGATGTTCTATATTCTTTAGGTATTCAATTTCTAAAAATTCACCCTCATCATCCCCTTCGTGTTCCTCTTCTAAGTATGAACAAGAAATATATTTTCTCTCTCTAAACATGATGATTTCATATTCTTCTGCTACTGATGATACCATTACTTTCCTAACTTGTCCCTTACTTGATATTCCTATATGGGATATTCATAGACAGTGATCCCTATCGACCTAGATTGATCAAATTCCTCTCAACACCTCTACGAAAATGTGGTGGATCTTTTATCCCCTATAGTTCACCTTTATCTATTGCTTCCTTTGAAACAAAGAATAATTACTTCTTCCAAGAAAGAGTTTCAGGATAATTATTCTACATATAAGCCTGACATAATTCCAAATGTACTGTAGAAATTCCAAATTCCTTTTTATTGAGGGAGTAGTACTTTGTAGATATACCATACATAAATGATTTCAAAGGAGTCCCACAAAATGTTACATCTATACCTATGTATTGAAAAGAACAATCATACTACAAACTATAGATCCAATATCTACTGGAGAAAAAATTGATAGAAAAAAGTAGAAGCCCATGGGCTTCCCCAACCTTCTATGTCAACAAACATTCAGAGTAGAATAGAGGTAATCTAAGGATGGTCATAAATTTAAAGAAACTAAATAGATCCTTATTTCCACTTAGATATCCAATCATTGGTATATTTATTCAACCAAGTTTTTCCTTTGAAATCCAGAGCACGTTTTCCATGTCTCTAACTTTCCACTCAGCTAAATATTATGTGTATTGATTCTTTCTCATCCTTATGACAATTATTTATCCCAGAATCTCCTCAATAACTTCTTTATCTTTAACTTGAATATGTAACTACCTCCTCAGAACCTTCATGATTCTCATACAAATTTTCCACCTTGAATGTTAGTTAAATATCCAATATCCAACTCCTTAAGTATCTCAATCTTGCATGCATCATTTAAAATCTTGTGTAGGAGCTCAAAGGGTCCTATATTCTTCAACATAAACTTATTATAATTCCATTCCTCAAATGAATTAACACCAAGTCTCTGTCATCAAATTTAATTTACTCTTCTTTTTTCATCCACCTTTATTTTATAGTTCAAGCTATTATGTTGTAACTAACTTCTAACCTGCTCATGGTCCATGGATCTGAATTCAACAAACTAATACACATCTACATTATTCATGATTGAGATGGACAAGCTCAATGAATTGGTTACTCCCCCAATGATATCCTATACACTTTCTGAAATAGAATTTGATGAATTTACTAAATTATAGTATGAAAACCTAGCTTTTGCCAAAATTCAATCCCAGACCAAGCACTAGAACATATTCCCTAAGATTTTATTCACAAACCCTATTTTCCTATCGATTTGGAGATGACACATTGAATTAAAGTGAAAATTAGTTCCCAAATTTCTCCATATTGTCCTCCAAAAATTTGCTAGAATCTTATTATTTATATTTGAAGTAATGTTTTTTGTTAAACCATACAATCTAACAATTTATTTAAAAATTGAAATAGAAATATGGATGGAATCATTAGTCTTCTTGCAAGGATTAGTGATTCCATGCACCATGAGTATGTTTTTCATAATAAAAGTGGGTCTAGGATCCTATATCATGGCTATGGGAGGAAATCCCAAAATTAAGCTTCTCAAACTTAAGGGTAGTGAACTAGGGCTCAAACAAGCACACATGTTGAATTAATCTTTGACATCTAGGTGGGATATGAGAGTTATTACAATTTTTTTCAAAACACATATGCAAGTTAGGGCTTGTAACATGGCCAAAGGAGGAAAACAAGGCCCTTGAGACATAAATAAATATTTCTAATGCTGAATGGTCATAAAAAAATCCCATAGTTGTGAATATGGGCACTATTAGTATTATTTGCACCAAAATAATGGGTCTCAAGTCAACTAGTCACGATCATAAAATTTATCACCTCGGATAGGCACCAACAGAGTATACATAATTCTAGCGCCACCTACTAGTGACCCGTAGTGTTGAATCTCAGTTAATTATTGGAAAAATATACAAGTTGGGGGACGATGGTATTTTGCACAATTGTGTATTAGATCTTGAACGAGAGACGATCCTGTTTGAAGAAAATTATGACATTGAAGGAGGTCACAATGCCAAAAAATCCACAACACAGAAGGTGTTACACACATACTTATGGTGGTTGTCATTATTTATGGATGTCAATGAATATTGTAAATGGTGCGACATGTGCCAACACATTAGAAAATCCTGCTATAGAGATGGATTTCCTTTGTTTCTGATCTAGGAGGATCCATAATGCTCAAAAAATGATCTCAAATTCTTATGAAAATGAATTCATTGCATAGATATTGGCGGGAGCTTTCCAATGACACATGAATAACCTCAAACGAAGTACGTATGAAAAACTTATGGTTGTTTGAAGTTTCGATAAAATAGGTAAAAGGTCAAATAGGGGGTCCCACATGGTAGGCCCATAGGCTACCATGTGGCATCCATACAGTTGCACAGACTGTACACTGATGTGGCAACACCACATAATTCCACATAGAAGACCGTACCATGAAGTGGAAAATCATACAACTAAGTTGGCAAGTGACGTGGCATACATGGCGGCTTACATGGACCAATCCGGGTTAGACATGTGGAAAGGATCGTACACTTGGTTGATAGGTGGAACAATCGGGAGATGCCACATGGAAGTCTTTATTGGCCCTTTTATGGGTTGTTTCTCCAAAAAATAATGGGTCGAGGGGGGTCGAACCTGTGACCTCCTACACCTCCAAACCTACACCCTTTAACCATTGCACCACACATGTGAGACTTAACATTATTATGGAAACATATTTATTTATGTTTGAAATGTTTCATGTTCAAAAAAAAGGGGGATCGAGGGCATAGCCCCTGATCCACCCTTGGTTTATATATTATGTTGTGGTGTATGTCCATATCAATGTGTAACCAAAGTTTCGGGTTTTTCAAATAAACATACCACACTCTACAATGGTTATGCTTGTTCCAAAATTTTAACCAACTCTGCCATGGTTATGCTTGTTATAAAAAACAAAGAATAGTATATTTAAGTTGTTGCGTGGATTTCGGTCTATGATTGGGTGACCCGTGCCCTATTTAATAGGCATGGAAATCTATGAAGGGTACACACGGTTGGTATCGATTCTTGTGCCAAGTGCATATTTGTCTCGATGTGCATGCAAGAGGTGTTCCTAGTTTTGGATTTGTCTCGTTTTTCATACTATTGAGTTCTTTGAGAGAAGTATAGTTTTTATGCTCATTTTCTCGGAATTTCGACATGAATATGATGATGATGTTAGTTATTTGTAAAAGTGGTATGCATGAAAGTATTATTCTAGTCTTACATGTATGAGACTCATAGTCTCATTATGCATGCAAAAGGGGGTATTTGAGCACCTGTTTAGAACATAGTCAAGTTCATACTCATTTTTCTCAGAATTTCAGTAGGAATTCAGTAATGACCTTTGTTTCTAGGATTAAGCATCATAATTGAAGAGTGACTTCAAAATTTTGGTATTGTAAGTCATCAATGTAAAATAAGCATATTTGAGATTAAGAAAGAGTGGTCTCACTATTGACAAGGGACCTAGAGATGTAGCCCAGGAGGGGTGAACTCCATCATCAAATCTTGTCTTCTTAGTTCTTTTATTTGTTGTTGTGCTATCTCTCATATTTCCACAAGTTATATTTATCAGTTAATGAATTTATGGATAAGTAAGAGTTTTCACATGATATTATGAAAATACTCATATCAATCTTCATTTTCCAAATCCGGTCAGATGCTTATGTGTATTTAAGAAATAATTTGAGATCTAAGGATTTTCAGATCAAGTCGGTATCAGAGCTGGTTTGACTTTTATTTTCAAGTGAATTATTACAAGGTCCAAATCTAAGCGAGGTGAACGCAATCTTGCAACTTATAATCATGAAATTGGTTCAAGGAGATTCACTCTAAGAGGAGAGCTTTCTTCACCAATAATGTTAGGTCCTTATGACTCCAAAGATGTTTTCTTCGAGGATTTTAATTTGATGAAGGCCATGGTGGAGTAAATGTACAAGGATTGAAAGAAGACCAAGGGAGAAAATACATCAATAAAAGTTGAATTAGTTAAAGAAGAATGAGAAGGTGAAGAACCTCCAAATCCTCCTTCATCCCCATCATCATGATCATCATCGTCTTCTTCATATGAAAGTGAACATTCTTCTCATAAGAGGAAAAAACATTCTAAGAATTCTTCCCATTGTCATGATTTTCCTTTGTTAAAGTTAGATGTAAAGCTTGATTTTCCTACTTATGATGGAGAGTTGAATGTAGAGAAGTTGGATAATTCGATCAAATAGATTGAAGTATATTGATGGATACAAAAAATTGTTATAGAAATATTTTCCTCAGCCCATGCAATCTTGCACAAAAGGCCTTTCTCCATTTCCCTATGCAGACTTGAAGTTCCTTTTTTGCAAATCCCAGAGCTAAAAACATAATTTTTCCACATATAAGAACCTTGCATACTATACAACATGCGTATATGTAGGTTGCACCACTACATCCCGCGTACATCGGTAAATGTGCCCAAAAGTGAAAAATGGTGTTGGGTTTCCATGTCAAGTCACAAGATCAATGATCCTTGGCCTTCCATATACTGGAAATGTTCTGAATCGACCCTTCAGTTCTATTTGAAGGCTATAAATGGGCCAAATCCGAGCTATGGAAAGAAAGAAAGAATTCAACTTTGAGAGCAAAGTTACTCTGGAGAAATTATGCACTTCACATTGAGTCTGCATCCCTTTGTCCTTTAAGTCTGAACACATTGTTCAGCCTCTAGGATATTCCCTTACTAATTGAGAACTTCATTGTCTCTCTTATATGAGCTTGCCTTTGGTGGAGGATTGAAGTGGTGGAGGCCCAACTGGAATGAACTTAGTTTCTCGGTTCTGAACCGTGCTGACACGAAAGTCTGTAACTCATTCACTTCTGCTAATTATATATTAATAGAAATACTCTTTTCTCGTCCAATTAATATATTGAAAACATTTGAATTATTATTCCATGGGCATATTTGTTATGAATGTTGATGGATCATGCTATTGAATGTGTTAACATCATATATTATTTCCATATTCTTGCATTGCTTGGTTGTTGAGGACTAGTTGTAGTTATATTGCTTTGAGTCAAGTTTTCAACGGTGGACTTCATCGAACATCTGGATGAGGTAGGTCCCTTATCTTGTCTTGTTATCATATTTATTTATATAGCATACTTGAGACTAGAGTTGATTTCTGCAGTTATTTCCGTCTATTGTGGTTTACCCCTATCCATAGAGAGATTTTCCTCATAACAAAATTGGAGACCATACTTTGGATTGAATCTTCTTTTTCGTGGTTTGGAGTTTTTTTCTCCTTGGATTTCTCTCGTTCATATTGAAATTATTGTCTTATGATTACTTGAGAGCCTCTGCTCACTTTGGGTCTAAGTTTTTCAACCTTCTCCTTAGCCTAGATATGTTTTGACACATATACTCAGGATTTTGCTTGACAGTCGCGAACATACGCGTGTTGTCCTTCTGAAATGTGCGTACATACGCGCTTTTCCCTTGAACAGTCGCGTACATCAACATTTTTTTCTTGTTTGATGGGTTTGGTGTTTGCTGGGTAGGTTTTTATGATTGATGAGTCTTCTTGGGTCTCTGTAGTGACTGTTAAATGTCTGTGGAATGACATGAAACCTGTCTTTGGTTGAATTTTTGGGCAGTGCCTTTCTCATCATATTTTCATTTTGATTGTCCTTTCACCTTGGGCTAGATGTTTTGCTCCTTGATATCCTACTTGGGCTGTCTCTATCTATACACAATAGAGTCTTTATATCAAGTTGTTGTTCAATACTTGCATTTTCATTTTTCTTATATTAAAAATACAAAACTATTAGGCATTTTACATTGATTGGCATTTTGATCTCTTGAGTCTTTGTCATTTATCTTAGTGCATGTAAAGAAAGATTGAATTTTTATTTAGAATTGCATAATTGAATTGAAAATTGCATTTTTAAGAAGCATATCATTTATTGGAAATTGAAGTTAGGACTTTGCATTGTATTCATATTCATTTATTTTACGTGTTGAGTCATAAAATAATTAGTTTCATGATCACACCTTTTGAGTAAGAAAGGCAATTAAAATTAACGATATAATTTAAAATTGATTAGTAACGATTTTATTTTCTAGGGTGCACACACTAGCTTATGATTTATTTCCTTGGAATAGGATTTTGTGAGTAAACTTCTCCAAGGCTATTAAATCAACATATGTGTCTGACTAAGGGAGTGGAGAAATCCATTGTATAATCCATAAAATCAGGAGGCTCTGCTTACACCAGAGTTAAGCATGAGGTCGTGTGAGGTCGATTGAAGGGATATACCTCCTATACCTTCTTAGCGTCAAATATATTTCTGGGGATCTATTCGTATATGGGGATCTTGTTAGTAACCTTACCTCTGTGAGAGGTGGTGCTTTCAAGGTTTTTGGATTTTATACCCTGCCCATACGGTGGACCTGAATTACGATTGTTCTCCTGTGCATCGGTTATATTGTGGTTGATTAGTTGCTTGACTTAGGTACCACATAGGTTACTTGGAGGGGTTATTTTGCAGGTACCCTGGGTCAGATAAGGGTCGAACAACACAAAACCTTTATGGAGTATTACCTCCCTAGGGGGATCTGACCAACTGGTTGTTAAGCCCATGAGGGCCCTTATAATTGATTTTTTTTCCTCCAATAATTAGCAGCAGAATCTCAGACCCCTCTTGGTTGAGGCATTCCTACTTTAGAGAGGGAGGTCCCTTCAACCACTTTATCCTGTTTGTGTGCATATTGACCTTTTGCATATTTTATTTTGGTGTGCTCTTTGATTATTAGTTGACCTTAGGATCTTATATTGCGCCTTGAGTTTTCATTATCATGGATATTGGAGTTCCTTCGACTCCCTCATTTACCGCTACCTCCCCCATGATGTTCACTCATTTCATGGGGATGAATCCATCCACTTTTCATAATGGTATGCATAATTATGGTACTCTGTCAATGCCTTGAGTCTCTAATCATTTTTATCATGGTATGTCAGGCATGTCTTTGCACTTTCCATCCTCTGTCTCGCCTCCTTATGCAAATCCAAGTTTTGGGTCTGGGGACATGATGCCTCCTTATTCTCCCTCTCCATTTGGTGGGATTCATATCCATCAAACAACTCTTACAGTAGGAGGTTGGAATATTCCTTCCTACGAATCCAATTTTACAGGAGCAAGTGCTCAAATGGGTGGTAATTCTACTTATTACACTCCATCCACATATCTTTATTCAGCTATGTCGGTTCCTATGAACTATTTTCCCATGGCGAACCTCCGTCTTTCCTCTGGTGTTTCATTTGCGGGGAGTTATTTTTATACTATGGGAAACCCTCTTCATGAAGTTCCTTCATCTGGGGGCAACATATATCCTCACATGAGTAATACTTATCATGTTGCTTTCTCTTCATAAGCAACTTCCTCGGTGTCGATGCCCTTACAACCATTTATGAATCAGTATGGAGGAGGATACTATCCTTCCAGACAGGGCCAGGGTGTATACTAGGAACCTTCATGGCCTGCAATGTCTCAAAACTAGTATTTATCAGACCTTGGTCTCAAATGCCACAACCCACCACTGCCACAAGTCCAGTCACTGTAGGTCATATTGGAATTATATCACCAACCTATGCTAGTCATGCTAGAGATTGGTCAACAAACTCTGCAAGGCATGTTGAATACCAACAACTAGCCCCTACAAGTCATGTTGGGGACACAAGTATAGTCATTGCTAGTCACACTGCACATACATCACCAACCTATGATAGTCATGTTGGGGCATCATAACCAACCTCTGCTAGTCATGTTGGATATTTTTTACCAGCCTCTGCCAGTAATGCTAAGAGCATGTCACCAACCATTGAAAGTCATGATGGGGGCATTCATACAATTGAGAAACCTAGACGTCTCAGATGTAAGCCAAAATTCCTTTGCAGGACTTGTGAAGCAGATCACCTTACTCGTTTATGCCTTGCTACTGCTCTGATACCAGAAGCGTGGTCCTTACCTGGGGGCCCTCCGGGTTCCAATTCATCTTCTGTTTCCCAATATTCGCTGGTTGATACAACCACCACACCAATGCAATCTTCAGACACCATTCATAATTTTGGGAGTGATGCATCTCTTGACCTTGTTGTCTTGCATCCTGTTCAACTAGTGGTCGTGTCGATGCAATCTTCGACCGACACCACTCCTATTTTTGGTGGTGATGTGTCTCTTGACCTTGGTGTCTCGCATCATATTCAACCAATGGTTGAAGAAGTGGTTGTTCCGATGCAATATTCAGCCGATACCACTCATCTCTTGGAGAGTGACAACACTAAGGAAGTGACATTGCCAATGCAATCTTTGGTCAATCCTTCTCTTCTAGTTCTAGTTCTATACCTTCTATACCATGTCCTTATCATTTCTAGTTCTGTACCTTCTACACCAGGGAGCATTCCAATCTCTTTGAGTATGCTCCCTCCAAGTCCTAGGGTGGTTCCCTTTGATTGGGATGGTCTTGTGGGGTATCCAATGTCTCCTCCTATGTCCTTTCAAGTAAGATAAATTATTCGATATATCATGGAGAAGGTAACCTCCGCTAGCACTTTATCCTCCTCGAATTGGAGAGATTTAGGTTTTCCCAAGCTTGTGTCAGTTATTCGTAAGATGCTGACCTTTCACAAAAGTCCAACACGGGATCCTTGGCCTCCCCCATGACATTCCACCTAGAAACCTCTCAACAAGTTTGATTTAAGATCTTTTCCAACTCATCTAAAAAGAGAAAAGATTGAAAAGATTGCCGAGTGAATTTGTCCCTTTCACACTTGTTAAATAGGACTTGAAAGATTGTGATTCTTAGTTAAGCTCTTTTTCAACTTGTTTTCAAAAAGAGAAAAGATTGACAAGTGAACTTGTCTCTTTCACACTTGTAAATTGGATTTGAAAGGAAGTTTGTTTGGCACAAGTTTATCCCTTTTTCAAACCAACTAGACTAAGATTATGAAAAAGGAATTTTTTTGGCGTTAAGTTGTGATTGCATCTCATGCCATTGCTTGTAGTATTGAGCCTATTTCCAGTTATTGATTTGTGTTATAAACTGTTTTTCTCAGTATATTTGTATCCTCAACCAAACATAGCCTTTTTTATATCCTTTGCAACTTGACACCTTATACCCAGGAGGGAACATTCCCTTGAGTGTCCATCTCTCGCATGCACCTCCTTGCATTAAGCATAGGTATGTTCCATTGATGGAACTAGTTTTTCTTGCTTGTGACACTTGTTTCCTCCTATGTATCATAGGATTCATTTGATTATGAAAAAAAAAAAAATTCAGGCGGTAAGGGAGTATTACCTTATATTGGCATCATTCGTGTCGCCTTTGAATAGAGCAGAACATTTTTGAGTCCACTTGTCATCATAATTTTTGGTTTAGCATGGCCTTAGGAAGTTGAGCTCATTACATAGAGTTAACTCCCCCAACTAGTTACTCTTCCAGTCCCTATGGAGAGTTTGATTAATGCCTCCTACATCTCATGGTTTCATCATTGAGTCTATGCTGCCAGACTCTTCCATATATCCCATGCTCTTGTTCAAAGGATGTTTATCAACCTGTGTCAGCCATTCCTCAAAACTCTTGACTTTGAATGTTGTCCATACCCTCAGTTTGTATCAGAATCACATGAAGTTGTAGTCCTATTGCACACCATGATCCTAATTTCCTCATTGGTAGGTAACCTTGAACCTAGCAGTCAAAATTTCATCATTGGTCATTGACTGGGTGGTTTCCCTTGTGTTCGAAGGCAATACATCTATTCACACATTGAGATTCATGCGTTGTCTTGGATGCCATTAGCCTTATTGGTGGTTTCCTTTCCTTTGTCAGTAGTTTTTCTCATTGGTTTCTACTCAGAGGGCCTTTTTCGTGTACCACTTGCACTTGGCACATGCAGAATATGCACAGGGTCGTTGGTTCGTGAACATGTTCTTCATCCAATTTCCTCCATATCATCGAGCTTCTTCTTTATACCTCATGCTGAATGATGAGAGATGCATTAATTATCTCCTTTCAACGGGTCTCCTTCCATCGACTTCAGCTCATCTATTCTAGAAATGAGACCTAGAGTCCTATGAGTAACTAGAGGCTTGCAATCATTAGTGGTAGGTTCTCTCTCCATCGACAGTTGGGAATAAATCAATGTCTCCTGATCGATGGATTATTCAAGTGTTCGACCCTGACTCCTTTATTCACACTTGTAATAATGTACTCGGTGCCTTGATACCTACTTTCATCATCGGTAGGTTGTCTCACATTTGTTAATGGTATACCTCAATGACCGATATCCAAACGAAGTCTCGTTGTGTTCGACCTCAACTCCTTTATTCAAACGATGTAGAATTTCATCTTTGACGGATTGTGTAGAAGACTTGAAGACATCAGTTTGTAGCCACAAATTTCCTAAGATATTACTACCTTTTCATTGGACCAATACATGTGTGACTTCAGTGATCATGGGAGATCAGATTGTACTCCATTGTATACAGATATCTTTATATTGATTTTGAGACTGGTGTTACAGGGCCTCATTCATGACCATGACAACCTTTGGCATGTAACCACATTTGTATTTTCCTATTCATGGCCATGGACAATTGTTTGGTATATTTTTCACATGGATCTGTAGTGTAATTCAAATTGGAAGCCATGTATGAAAAGTCAGTACATATTGTAATGAGAAACTAGTTCTTCCAGCTGGGTCCCCATTACTCCACTTCTGGGTTTTTATAATGTATTTTGGCCATCGCAGATACTCCTTTGACCTCACACATTAGGGGGCATCTATTATAGAAAGATTTGCCTCAACCCATGCAATCTTGCACATAAGGCCTTTTTCCATTTCCCTATGCAGACTTGAAGTCTCTTTTTTACAAATCCCAGATCTAAAAATATAATTTTTCCACATATATGCACCTTGCATACTATACAACATGCGTATATGCAGGTTGCACCGCTACAACCTGCGTACATCGAGAAATGTGCCCAAAATTGAAAAATGGTGTCGAGTTTCCATGTCAAGTCATGAGATGAATGATCCTTGGCCTTCCATTTACTGGAAACATTATGAATTGACCCTTCAGTTCCATTTGAAGGTTATAAATGGGCCAAATCTGAGCTATGGAAAGAGAGATAAAGAATTCAACTTTGAGAGCAAAGTTACTCTGGAGAAATTATTCACTTCACATTAAGTCTGCATCCCTTTGTCCTTTAAGTATGAACACATTGTTCAGCCCCCAAGCTCTTCCCTTACTGATTGAGAAATTCATTGTCTCTCTTATATGAGCTTTCATTTGGTGGAGGATTGAATTGGTGGAGGCCCAACTGGAAGGAACTTAGTTTCTTGGTTTTGAACCATGCCAACATAGAATTCTGTAACTCATTCACTTCTACTGATTATACATTAATAGAAATACTCTTTTCTCATCCAATTAATATCTTGAAAATATTTGAATTATTATTCCATGGGCATATTTGTTATGAATGTTGATGTATTATGCTATTGAATGTGCTAAAATCATATATTATCACCATATGATTGCGTTGCTTGGTTGTTGAGGACTAGTTGCAAGTATATTTATTTGAGTAAAGTGTTCAACGATGGACTTCATCAAACATTTGGACAAGGTAGGACCCTTATCTTGTCTTGTTAGTATATTTGTTTATATAACATACTTGATACTAGAGTTGATTTCTACAATCATTTCCGTCTATTGTGGTTTACCCCTAGCCATAGAAATATTTTCCTCGTAACGAAATCATAAAGGATACTTCAAGGATACAATTGGATACTCTTCACCTAAGTGTCACAACTTTGATATCTTAGGAGAGTCAGGCACAAGCTGATCTTATTCAACATGGTAAAATCATTTATACTTGGGTTGAATTTACTGTTGCATTAAGAAAGAAATGTTTTCCATTAGCTTATATGAAAACATCAATAATTGATTGGAAACATTTAAGACAAGGAAAAGGGAAAAATGTTCAAGCTTATACATAGGAATTTAAGAGGAGGGAATTATCTTTGGGAATTCCATTACATAATCCTAAAACTCTTCTAAAATATATCGGTGGTATGCACTCATATCTTCAACATACTATATTGATGTTTAATCCTAATAATATTTACGAAGTGTCAGTACAAGATACTTGTCTTGAAGCCAACAAGGAAAACATGTTGTTGAGGATGTGTCAGAGGAGCCACATGAATTCGAGGAGATGTCAAACAAAAAAAGGAAGAGTAAGAAGAAAACTATAGTGAATAAGGATGAAGAGAAGAATCCTACATTTTCTCATTGTGAGAACAAAGGACATGATGAGAAGCTTTGTTGGGAGTTGCATCCAGAATTGAATCCAAAGTGGGCTCAACCTTGGAAGGGTAAAAATAATAACATGACCATAGTTCAAGATTTTGGATCAGATTTTGTGGATGAAACTAAGGTTACAACTATGGGAATCAAAGGTAAAACTTCTTTTGAAAGTTCTAGTTCACGTACTTCTTTTTCAAAGTCTAAAGTAATTTATGATGGAAGGAAAAGAAAATAATTGTTTCATTTACAAGTTATCTCAAAGCACACTAATATTGATACACTTGTCAATAGAGGAAAGTAAATCTTGTTTCAGAGAAAGTTGTTCAAAATTTGGGACTGGAAACTAGGCCTCATCTGAGACTATATTCTTTGGGTTAGATTTGTAATAATGCTCAGTGACAGGTAACTAAGCAAATAAGTTACAGTTTGCGATCACATCCAATTTCATTGATGAGGTAGAGTTAGACATGGTTCCACTTGACATTTACATAATGGCTTTGAGAAGTTCATACTTGTATGACAGGAAGGCCATTTTCTACATGGAACAAAATAAGTATCATATTTTAAAGGATGGGATTAAGTTCATTGTGAGAGCTCATCATATGAATAATAATTTGACAGTTGTCAATACAAGCACGTGAAAATGATAGTTAATGCTAGTATACAAGATTCATATTTACAACCTACAATTGAAATTAAAATAGGTCCTTTGGTTTATGTTGTTCCTATTAAGAAGGGAAAATAATTGATGGTTCATTCTTTTTCACATATGTATATTCAATTTTTTTGTTCAGTTTATTACTAGTCAGTGGAGTATGGTTGGTAGCTACAACAATGAATAAAAGACTTTGTGAATTTAAGGGAATGGTTAACTTGGTCAACAATGTGGGTTTTGTATTTATTATTGTTATGTTGATTCAGGTGCTCATTATCCAATAAGAAAGGGTGGATGATTCTAGACAAGTGAGGTGACAATTTACTCACTTCATTTTTGAATAATCCATACTTTTGGAGGTCCAAAAGTTCTTTAGTGGGGATGTGTGATCTAGGAGGATCTGGAATGCTAAAAAAATGATATTATTAAATGATTATGAATATGAATTCATTGTGTAGAGATCAGTGATATCTTTCCAACAATTCATGAATCACCTCAGATAGAGTTCATATGAAAAAAATATGGTCATTTGAAGTTTCAGTAAAAACATGGAAAATGTCACACATGGGGTGCCATGTGGCAGGCCCATAGGATGCCACGTGTTCATCTGTACATCAATACATACCCTACATTGACATGGAAACACCACATAACACCATATAGTAGATTATGCCATGAGGTGGAAAATCGTACAACTGAGTTGGCAAGTGATATGGCATACATGAAAACTTACGTGGACCAATCTGGGTTAGACTTGTGGCAACACATGTACATTTGGTTGACAGGTGGAGCAATTAGGAGCCACCACATGGTAGTCCCGATTGGCCCTTTTATGGTTTGCTTTTCCAAAACCTTATGGATTGACAGGGGTCAAATCCGTGACCTCCTACACCTCCAAACTTGCGGCCTTTTTCCATTTCACCACACGTATGAGACTTAACATTACTATGGTAACATATTTAATCATGTTTGAAAAGTTTCATGTTGCAAAAAAAAGGGGGATCAAGGGAATATCCCCCGATCCACCCTTGGTATATATCTTATGTCATGGTGTATATATATATCAATGTGTAACCAAAGTTTATATATATATATATATATATATATATATATAGATATATTGTTTCAACAAACCAACAGATATGGTGGATTGAACCCGGAACCTCCAGGATATATTCCAAAAGTTTAACCAACTTTGCCACGATTATGTTTGTTATAACAAAAAAAGAATATTATAGTTAAGTTGTTTAATGGATTCCGATCGATGATTGGGAGACCTGCACCCTATTTAATGGGCATTAAAATTGATGCAGGGTACACATGGTTGGTATCGATTCTTGTGCCAAGTGTATATTTGTCTTGATGTGCATGCAAGAGGTGTTTTTAGTTTTGGATTTGTCTCGTTTTGCATGCTATTGAGTTATATGAGAAGAGTATAGTGCTTATACTCATTTTTCTTATAATTTCAAGAGGAATCTGATGGTCATGTCATTTCTGTGTAAACTTACTATGTATGAAAGCCTTATTCCATTTTGTCATGTATGAGACTCATAGTCTCGTTATGTGTGCAAAAGGGGGTCTTTGAGCCCCTGCTCAAAACATAGTCAATTTTATACTTTTTTTTCTCAGAATTTCATGAGGAATTCAGTAAAGACCTCTATTTCAAGGATTGAGTAGCAGAATTGAAGAGTGACTTCAAAAATTTGGTATTGTAAGACATCATTGTAAAATAAGCATATTTGAGATTAATAAAGAGCGGTCTCACTATTGAAGAGAGACACGGAAATGTAACCCAGGAAAGGTGAAATCCATCATCAAATATTGTCTTCTTAGTTCTTTTATTTTCCGTTGTATTCTCTCTCATATTTCCACAAGTTATATTTATCAGTTAATGAAGTTGTGTATAAGTAATCATTTTCACATGATATTTTGCAAAATAGTCATATCGATCTTCATTTTTTGAATCTAGTCAGATGTTTAAGATGTTTAAATATTTTGACATATAATATTTTTTCATATCCTCTTATCATTACAGTATTGGATCCATTTGACAAGTGGGGCATCGACTTCATGGGACCCATCAACCCCCCAATGCATCGGATAGGTGTGCGCTACATCATCATAGCTATTGAGTATTTGACTCGATGGTCAAAAGCGACGTCTATTAAGGATTCTACTGCAAAAAAGGTTGCATGGTTCATATTAGAATGTGATTATCAAGTTTGGGTGAACAAAAGTGTTGATAAGCAATCAAGGCATGAATTTTTTGAATGAGACTATCTGTGAGCTCACCCAAGATTTCATGATCCATCATCATAAGAGCACCGCCTATCATCCACAAGCTAATGGTATGATTGAAGTATTAAATAATATTTTAGAACATGCCTTAACAAAATTTTGTTATGTGCAACGTGATGATTAGGATCAATGCATTCAAATAGTGCTATGGGAATATAGAATGGCCTGTAATAGGTTGGAGAAGCATACCCCTTTTAGGTTGGTCTATGAAAAGGAGGCCATCATGCCACTCTAATTTATTGTTCTGACTTTGTGCATTTCCATAGCCTCCCAAATTTCTAGCAAGTATTCACTTATGTAGAGATTTGATGAGCTCATGGAGTTGGAAGAAGATATTCTTGTGGTGAGGTTTATCTAGGTGGTCGAAAAGAAAATACAAAATCATAGAACGACCACAACATTTTCCACAAAATTGTGCAACTAAATTCCCTTCTGTTGTTATACAACAATTTTTTTTTCAAACACCCTGACAAGTTATACATACACTAGTTGGCATCCTTTTGCTCAGTCTACATAAGTGAGGCTACCACAACCAAGTTGGCAACATTGTAGGGGAAACCACTCAACCAAATTGTCAATGGAAACTAGTTGAAGGTGTAATATGGCCCCCAAGGGTCAAATGAAACCTAAAAGAATCAATCAAAGAGACAATTATCATATCCTAGGTGTAGAGTAGCATACAAAATATATAGCAAAGTACATAATCGGTATAATTAAAAAATTTCTATAGAACAAGAAACATTCTGGTCGCAGAAGTGGATCAAACAAGTTCCCAAGTTTGTATATTTATAGGATTTCCATTCACAGGTGAAGTTATTAGCAACATAAAAAGTATTGGATCTGATAGGGAACTCACATGGGAATGTCTCGAGCTACATGGTGCTACACATCACTGAAAGGTTAAATGATCCAATTTGGCTAGATCACACAATACCCAGGTACATAATTAGTTATGACACCACATTCCAAAAGGAACAACACCAATATGGTAGATCAAAACCATTATCAACCACCTCATGGGAATATGTGGGTTAGTATTGTGTCTCCAACCTTTAGCATTGGCCAACCACTTGTAGGTTCTCGACACATTTTTTTGACCGTCACTTGAGCTATTTATACACATCCCTAGCTCTAGTTCCATTAGGGATCCTCAATGCCTCAAAAATTAATGTCCCCATCATTTGGTAGGTGAGAAGTGTCAGTTATGATTTCACTAGCAGTTCCAGTTTCAGCCCGAATTCTATTTCCCTATCAAAGTTCCCAAATCATGTCCATTTCCAACAGATTTTATGTTGCTTATAGCTATCCATCCATGAAGGTAGGCTAGGATACAACATTTTAGTTATCTCAAAGGTTTATGATTCAAATGCGACTATTGGGAAAGGGTCTCATTCTCTTTTTCATAACAATACTCAGTTAACTACCACACAATTCCTTGAGTTTTTCTTCGAAGTGGAGACAGTACGCTAGATATATTAGCTAAGATTTGGTGAACATGTCACCATGGATGATCACCTTTGTTGAATTTGACAACCCAATTCTACGGGTTTCCCGTTCCACCAAATAAATCAATCAATGTCTTCCATCATGTACATCTATCTCAATGAGATAGGAGGATGATGACAATCTTGGAAAATAGAGTTCTCACTTGGAGCCCACTTCTTGTAGGTCACAAATTAACTAGGCCAAGTTCTAGATGTAGGACTTGGTCTAGTTCAAGCTCATATTTCTATATGACATGCTGCAAAATATATCTCACTCACTGCTCCATAAATCCCTCGAAAATAAAGAGTTGAAGATCCCAAACGAATGATCACGGATCCATCTTTTACTTTGAGGACTGCTTGATTCATTTGAAGACCTATGTCAGGATGAAACTACATCCCAGAGAGATGATTTACTCTTATAGAAACTTGGTTGCAACCATAGCTTGGTTTGATGTTTTGGTCATATAATTTTGATGATTTTCTCTTACTTAATCCAAATGTGGACATAATGGTCAGTCTTCCCTAGTACAATTTTAATTCCACCCAAAATTCCCACCGTGAAAAAATCCATTGGCTTGAGGACAAGCTAAGTAATAGTGTTGGGGGCCTGTTGGCACCCAAAGTTTTGACAAATTTTTTGTGCACACACAAATCAATCATGAGCACACTTAAGTTTTGTGTGCACATGAACAACTGCATGATAGATGGAATAAGGAATGCATTCCAATAAAAGTTATACATTGAAATCTAAAATATCAGAAAGATACTGCATGGATGGCAAGTCAAAATAGTATCTCTGAGAATCTTCCCTAATAGTGAACCTAAACAGCATGAGAGAACGTGGGGTAGATGATGGATGAGATGGAAAGTTCCTTATGACTTCCATGCTCCAAAGAGGATACATCGGATACATGCAGGTGGAAGAAGCATGCAGAACTAGCGACCACTAGAGTGAGTGGAGCAAAGGAAAACATGATAGAGTGCCAGAGAAGATAAGAGAAGGAAAAGGAGAAATGAAGAAAAATAGTAGAGATTATGAGGATTGCAGTAGATGAGAAGCGAGTTTGAGTTTTGCATGAATCATGTTACAAGTCTATGTAATATGTTTTGTATGTGGCTAGAAAAATTCTATAGAGAGTCTGTAATGGAGTCAATATAGCAGTATGTGGAGAATATGAATAGAGAGTGCATAACACATTGTAGTGCATCACTTGTAGAATGAATTAGAGAGCAAAGATATTTATTATTGGAATATGAATATATTAATATATGCATTCCATATGTTAATGGAGAGAATACAAAATTGTTGTTTTCTCTATCAATGGTTGTGTTTATTCGACGTTTAATGGGTGAATGTGTTGACGGTGTATGTTTTTAGTATGTTAAAGAAATCTGATGGAATGTATGAATTCTATACCAAGTGGCTTCCTTGTATTCTTTATCCCTTCTTCTCTCACACAAGACCTTGTGGTCTCTATCAATGTCGTGGCGTATCGGGTGAGACATTCTTCATCCCTTAACTAAATATTGATATGGCAATGTATTGGTTTTTTTTTTTCAACTCTAGAAGAACCCTGGGTCATAAACCCCCCAATGTTATCAAGGATGTGCACAAGAAAGAAAAAACAAACATATGGGGTTTTACGATATAATGACCAATTTACAAGAGCACATTTTCAAAATGAGCCCAAATTTCATGGATCTACCATTTGTAATCATGATTTGAAATTTATTGACTGTACGAATCTAGCACATGGTCCCTTGAGAAATTTAGAAATGAATAAAATTAAGGGTGCTACTACTATTGACTAGGATAAAGAATTTTCAATGCTTGATATAGCCAATTAAATTAAGGGTTTGGGGAGTTGAGATACCAGTGAGAGAATTCAAAGAGATAAGTGGTTCAACTTCTAGTGGATCAAAGGGTTAGATATGATCATTTTGCTGGGGAAGTAAGTACTGAGGGGAATCATCACCATCCTTTTCATAAATGGCCATACAAATATTTTTCTCCTTACATTTTTGGCCTTGAAAATATTTTTGATTGTAGTTATCAAAAATATCCTTAAGTTTGGGTTCAACCATTTCTACTCGTGTTAATTTCCAGCTCTTAAGAGGAGGGGATGGTTTAGTGGGATGGGAAAGGGGAATAAAGGATGAATTTATGATTTGATAAGACACTACATGATATTATTCCTTAGCGTAGTGAGTATCTTCAAGCCAGGTCTAGGGGTGAGATATTATGATGTGAGATCAGATATTGTCCTTAAGGCCACTAATATATCATTCATGGAAGAAGGTTTTAGACATGCCTTGAGTTCGAAAAGAAAATTGCTCAAAAGAAGTGATGTATTCTTCCACTATACTAGATTTTTTTTTTGATGTTTTGGTAGCATCGGATAGGTACTTCCACATAGGCATGTGCTGTGCATGTGGAAGTAGTTGAAAATATTCTAGTCTTGAGTTTACTTTAGTTAGAAGGAATTAATTAAAGTAAAATTGTATTTATTAGTGAATTGAGTTATTTAAGGACATGCTTAGCATGCAACATGTAATCTAAAACTTAAGTGGGTGAGAATTAATCTCAACCATAGATGATTTTGAAGATTATAAATATATTGTAACTCATGATTATAAAATCAAGGTTGGGGTAAAGGAGAAGTCACTTCAAGAGGAAGTCAATTGTGTTGAGGGAGTTGACAGGGTCAGGACTATTGATGAGAGGTCGAGGTTGAGATACTTGGTGAGAGACAAAGGTAGGTAATTGTGTGAGATACACTGTTGAGAGACTTGGTAAGAGACCAAGGTTGAAGATAGAAAAGAAGGACTTTTGCTAGTAAGGAGTGTAGGATCAAATAAGGAATTTTTCTTACACTAGATTAAGGAGATCTCATTGGTTGGTTGAAGAGATTTCATCCAAGTATTTATGAGAGGGTTGAATCACAAAGGACTGTAATTCAAGATTATGATAGGTGGAGAAGGACCTTTAATCTAGAGGTCATACAGGTCAAGTGGGAGAGAGAGTAGAAGTAGACACAAGTGGGTTTGAAAGGACATAGACCAGAGGGAAGAGCAAAGTCATACGTGATTTTCGTACACATACATAGGTCTCAAAGGAGACAGTCTTGGATATCTGCAGGTCAGATAATGACACGTGACATACATTCGAGGGCCAGAGAAGGGAAAGTCATGGATGCATTGGAAAACATGTTGGTACAGGGTCGTACAACAACATAGGAGTTTACAGGTTTGTCTACAATGTATAATTCTCTCAGTGTGTCATTTTCCCTATTATGGGAGCCCTAATTTGACCTTAATAAAAGAATCATTGGAATAGTGCTCTCTCCGGGGTTTTTCCAGGGGTTTACCCAAAATTATTTGTGTTCTTATGCACTTGTTTATTCTTTTTCTGCATGTTTAGTTGATTACTCAGCTGTTCTTTTAGTAGATAAAATGATTTTATTTGTGATAATTGTCGGGTGTTCAATAGAGTGGTAAAATATCAAAATGGTATCAAATCATATCAAGTTGAATCCTCTTTGGAAAATAGACATGGTATCAGAGCTGAGGATTTGAAGGAAAGATGGAGACTAGTCTTTGAAGGGAGGAAACAAACATGATATATCTTATTAGGTACATAACCAACAAATTAAATCAAAGAACAAATTTTAAACCACAGTATTGGGAATAATATGTGTTTTTGTAGTTAGACAAAGGAATCCATGAGTCACAGTGTAGAAAGTCAAGGACATCCACGGGTCATAGAAGGACAAGTTCTAGATAGGTCATACAGGACAGTACATGGTATTTCCAGTAGAGGTTTATCAAATCATATATTGAATATGGTGAACAAATTGAAGCTTGAGGACATGTTAGAAGGGGAAACAAACTTAATTGGGTTGGTTGTCATTGATGTCAACCCTTGAAAAAAGTCTAGTAGCAAATTTCGGTAGCACAAAGGTTTGGGAAATGGACCCAAGTTTGTTTGATGGATAATGGTATGAGTTTTTAAGGTAAGATTATTCTAGATGGATTGTACATGTCATGCCATTTCTAGTGGTATGTGGAACGTCACATAACTCCTTGGGGTTAGAGAGTTATGTCCATGTGAAGTTGAAGAACCCTCATGAGTCATCTAGAAGTCGCAAAAGGTCAAAGTAGTCAAAGTGGCTACAAAGAAGAAATTATTTAAATAATAAAGTGAAGTGATGAGTGTACTATAAGTCAAAGTGGATACAAAAGAAATTATTTAAATAATAAAGTTAATGGAGAAATTAATAAGTGGACAAGTGGTTATAAGTGGGTTAGCCCTAAAATAAAGAAAGTGGTTTAAGATGGTTAGAAGGTAAATAATAAAGTGAAGTGATGAGTGTACTATAACTCAAAGTGGATACAAAATAAATTATTTAAATAATAAAGTTAATGGATAAATTACTAAGTGGACAAGTGGTTAGAAGTGGGTTATCCCTAAAATAAGGAAAGTGGGTTAAGATGGTTAGAAGGTAACCCCTTGAGGACGCTACATGAAAGTATAAATAAGAGGAAAAGGTCTCTCATTTAATCACCTATTGAATATCATTGAATATCTATTTTGTGAAAGTTTATTTGGGTAGGTATTATTGATAGAGAAAAGTGCAGAAGAAAGAGTGCAGCAAGAAATGTGCGGTAGAAAAATCGCGGCAGGAAAAGTGAGGCAAGAAAAGTGAGGCAGAAAAAGTGCGGCAGAAAAATTATGGTAGGAAAACTGTAACAGAAAAAGTGTGGTAGGAAAAGCGTGGAATAAAAAGTGCGGAATAAAAAGTGTGGAAGAAAAACCACGGTAGAAAAAGTGCAGCAGGAAAATCGCGACAAGAAAAGTGTGGCATAAAAAACCATAGCAGAAAAAGTGCGGCAGAAAAACCATGACAATAGAACACTGCAAGAAGAAAAAGGTATGGTTTTCATATGTACATTTTTGAACTTATGAATCTAGTTGAGGGTTTTCCTTGTAAATCTATTGGATGCCCTCTTGGAAATTTAGGGCTTGTTGTAGAATGGTTTTGAGGCAGATCTATTGAAGTATATTGTCAGTGCACTTAGTTTGATTTATTGCCATATCTTGTGGTGCATTGTGAGAGACACTTGTTAGTGGTATTGGTATATGATTGGCTTATCAATGATACATCCTTGAGGCTACATAAAATTGAGGTTATGACACATGGTTTGATGTAAGGGTTTATGGTATTTAGTTATGAATAGAATGGTGTATTTCTAGAGAACTTTTGATGGTTATATTGGTATATGGTTGAGACAAATAGTTTAGGTACATGTTGGGTACATGGTTGAGACAAGTAGTTGATGAGTTGGCACGTACATGAGGTGTATAGTTGATGATGTTGGTACATCTTGATGAGTCACTGTTTATGTGTATTTCATGCATGATTGGTACATATTTGGTGCATGGTTGATGCACTCTTTTATGGTACAGGTTGATGCATGGTTGATGCACTTGTTTATGGTATAGGCTGATTACAATTTGTTTGGACAGTATATTGTGACAGGTTATTTGTATAGTTTTGGTGCATGGTTGATGCATTTTTTTATGGTACAGGTTGAGGCACAAGTTGATGTATGGTACATGTTATTGGTACAGGTTAATTGCAAGTTTATTGGTATAGGTTTACAACAATATATCTCATAGTGATAGTGTGACACTGGTTTCATCGTTTTACTTATATGTCAGGGAGGTTGGATAGAGCAAGGACATGTGGTTGTAGTCACCTTCCAGTTGTAGCCAGAGAACATAGGGGGTTGTAGCCTCCTTTTGGTTGTAGCTAGATAATTGGGGAGTTGGAGCTTCCTTCAGGTTGTAGCCTGAGAAACTAGGGGGTTGGAGCCTCCTTCTGGTTGTAGTCAGAGAATTGGGGAGTTGGAGCTTCCCTCGGGTTGTAGCCTGAGAAACTAGGGGGTTGGAGCCTCTTTCCAGTTGCAGCTGGAAAAAAAAGGAATTTGGTGCTTCCAATGAATGTAATTCTTAAAGACATATAATAAAAAACATTCTGTGGTTTTCTCCCACTTTGGGTTTCCACATAAAACACTGATGTACTGTGTATGTGTGTGATTTCTCATTTGTTCATTGTTTATTTACTCTGAAAATATTGGATGATAATGCTACATTGATAAAACACTTGCATTTTATGGTGAAAAGGGATTAAATTTCTCTATTACTGATTCACCCCCCCTCTTAGTAATCCAACACACGGGTCACAGAAGGACAAGTCATGGATAGGTCATACAGGACAGTACATGGTATTTCCAGCAGAGGTTTATCAAATCATATATTGAAGATGGTGAACAAATTGAAGCTTGAGGACAAGTTAGAAGGGGCAACAAGCTTCCAAGCTTGGAAGACAATGATTCTTCTTTTGTTAGAGGAGAATGACCTCAAAGAGTATGTTGAGGCTATGGTTGTAGATCCTACAAATTCGTAAGAATTGGTAGTTCAGAAGAAGAAGGAAGTGAAGGCAAAGCGGGTGTTGCTAGAATTAGTGAAGGATCACTTTATTCTGCACATTTTCGAGAAGAAATCTGCCAAGGAAATGTATGATGCTTTGGTGAGTCTATACTAAAATGAGAATATAGGAAGTTTTCTACATTTGAAGCACTAACTTAAATTTGTTAGGATGTTCAGTGAGGAAACAATTGTGAATTATATTATGAATATTACATAGATTATATATCAGCTTACAATGATTGGTGAGACAATATAGGATGTTGAGTTGGTGAATGCAGCATTGAGAGGTTTTCCCAAGTCTTGGGAACCTTTTGTGCAGAGGATATGTGCACGAGAGACAATGTCATGGTTTGATAGACTATGGAGTGATTGTATTCAGGAAGAGACTCGGTTAGAGTCCAGGGATGGTTTGAAGAGGAGATATGATGATAAATTTTATCTTGCCAGTTAGGCAAGGAAGGGAAAGTTTAAGAAGATTTCTAGTGGAGAGTTGACCACTCAAGATGGAAATAAGAAAAAGGACATGAGCAAAGTCAATTGATTTTCATGTCACAAGTTTGGACATTATGTAGGGCAATGTCCACACAAGAATAAGGGGGGAAAAAAACACAATCAGTGGTAGTTTCATCAACAAAGGCTCAAGAGGAATATTTTTGCAAGAAGTTTGAACATACAAAGCTCTTACTTGTTTCCCAGACTTCTGTGGGCATCATATCAAAAAATGCATGGTTGATAAATAGTGGAGCCACATGTCATATGATAAGAGCATGCGAGGTGTTCGAGATATTCACATAGTCTGACTCTAATATGCATGTGGAATTTGGTATGGGGACCAAGTATGTAGTGAAGGGATTTGGACCAATGGCATTCCGGATGGAGTCAGGAGGCACATTGAGAGTGCAGGATGTGCTATGGGTGTCAGAACGCAAGATGAGTGTGATCTCAGTCTCAATGATTGATAAGAAGGTATTTAACATAGAATTTCATAATGGAAAGGCACTAATCATGCCCATAGGAGCTAGCTCAGAAAAAGCAATTATCTTTGGAGTTAGAGAGAGAAACATGTATAGGCTAAAGGGCCGACCTATGAGAGAAATTTCTAGCAACATAGTGACAGAGAATAGGGAGCAGGTAGCTATGAAGGATAAGAAAATCAAAGGGAGTCAACCTTTAGGTTCAAGTGGGAAGGAGCATCTTTCCAAGTTAGTAAAAAATGATTCATGGTACGAGATGGCCATGCAGGATGCTCAGGAGAAGAAGACTTCTAGGATCATGTTAAGAGGAAGTGAGTCTTCGGAGACAGGTCAAACCATCATGGTAGGGATAGCTTCTGTGTCATAGGAAGAAACCAATAATGTGTATTGGAGAGCAGGCATGGCAGTGGATTTGGTAGTGAAGATAGAGAAAAATCCAGGTGGGAGAAGTACCTTCCTTTCTAAGAGGGCCTGTTGATGTTTTGGTATCATCAGACAAGTACTTCCACATATGCATGTGTTTTGCATGTGGAAGTAGTCGAACATATTCTATTCATGGGTTTACTTTAGTTAGAAGGAATTAATTAAAGTAAAATTGTATTTATTAGTGAATTGCGTTATTTAAGGACATGCTTAGCATGCAACATGTAATCTAAATATTAAGTGGGTGTGAGAAGTAATATAAACCATAGATTACTTTGAATATTAGAAATAGATTGTAAATCATGATTATAAAATCAAGGCTTGTATAAAGGAGAAGTCACTTTGAGAGGAAGTCACTTGTGTTGAAGGAGTCAACACAGTTGGAACTGTTGACGAGAGGTCGAGGTCGAGAGACTTGGTGAGATACCAAGGTAGGGACTTGTGTGAGATACACTTGTGAGATACTTGGTGAGAGACCAAGGTTGAGGATAACAAAGAATTACTTTAGCTATTAAGTAGTGTAGGAGAAAAGGACTTTTTCTTACACTAGTGTGAGGATATCTCACTAGTTGGGTGAAGAGAGTTCATCCAAGTATTGATGAGAGGGTTGAATCACAAAGGACCATGATTCAATATATTGATAGGTGAAGAAGGGATTTCATCTATATGTCATATGGTTTTAGAAAAACAGGATCGTAGAGAAATAAAATAAAACAAATGTGAAAATGAAACACATAAGATGCATAATACAATAGAGACACAAATATACGTGGTTCACCCAATGTGGGCTACATCCACGAAATAAATTTCTAGGTCCTTCCTTTTTATTATACAACAAAATGAAGGGATACAACCTACAACATGTCATTGGAACTTCCTCTTCTTTCTCTAATAGTATCCTCCCTCATAATACAATATTCACAATTACACACAACCACAATAAAATTCCCTCATGAAAAGAGGGTTGCCTTCTAGGAAAAAAATCCCTAACATAACTTCTATCTTCAGATCAACGAACTTATAATGAATGGTCCATATTGAGTGTTAGCGCTATATAAACTTCATTTGGATGAGAAATGAATGACAGAGGAAACCTACAAACCAACTTTGAGACCCGAAACTAGCCTTTCAGACCTGGAGAGGGCTCTCTCAGGAGACATTGTCTCAGTACAGGATATGGATTTAAGATGTCAGCTAGATTTAACACCTTTGAATAATAAGTTCTGGTTCCATTGGCGAAAGAGAATAAGATCTTGGGCTATGGAGTTGATTTAAGAAAACAATAGAAACACATGACTCGATCATTGAACTTGAGAGGATAAAGGCTAAGAAAGGAACAATTTTTAGTTTAAAATCATTGTGTGTGGCAAGGGGGAAAAACACATAAATCAACTCGGAGCACCGCTGAGGATGAATTCAGAGTTAACTTATAGGAAATATGGTTTGTCTAAATGGTGTGAATCCCAGGGCGTTGCGCAACGAATACTAGGTTCAAAATTATGTTCCTATTTAGACATAAATAGATATGAATAAAGAATACAAGAAGTACGTACACAAAGAAAGGAAACAATACATCCAACTGCTACAATTAGAATCTTTTCATCAAAGCTTCAGTACTTTTGCATTAAATTTTGATCGAGCTCAAACTACATTTAATAGTCACTTTCTACACTAGTTTTTCCAACCAACCCAACTTACATTGAAAAGATAAAATATATAGGGGAGGGCGCCTCCCGGGATACCCTGCTCTCTAGCTACCTTCCCTAAAATTTAGGAAAATGATTGTTCTTCGTTAAATGGATTTTCACATGACACCTTTCCAAAAATAGAAAACAAATGTGCCCAACCGCATCGTAACTTCTTGTCTTTTCCACGAGGATTCGACTATCAACAAGGTATTTTCATGAGGAGAGTGATGTGTTGAATCCTTCCTTTGACAATATAATCAAATGATCGAGTGATCTGTCAAACTCCCACCATTCACCGTAACAGTCTTGATTTCAGTTACGTGCTCATTTGCTGGGGTGCGTACGTGGCGAGTGATTGTTGACTGTCGTAGTCATTATCAAAATGAAAAAACCATCTAAGGGCGATGTCTCCTTCAAAATTGTCAAGATTCATGCCACATTTGAGAATATAGAAATGAACTCAGTTAATCATGTTTCTTCTGCGCTCTGGCAAAAGCTACGCGGACCCTTTCCCCGACCGCTTCACATTCTCTGAAGTGCTTCACATTCCTTTCTTCTAAAGTCCTATGTGTTTCACGCAGATGTACGATTATATCTTGTGCATCTCTGAGCTATCTCTTGATCCATGTCACATTTCCTTCACAGCCTTGTGATGCTGACACTTTAAGGGTTTTCACTACTAACTGTCATCTTAGTTCCCTATTTTCCTAGTACAACTTGGAGATGGCGAGCTACGCTTGCTTCAGCTGCTGAGAGGAATCTTGAACATTTGTTTCTCTGTATTTTGTCCTCCTCGTCCTGCTCTAGATCCCTCAACTTGTTCCTTTGACTAGTTCCAACCAGATAGTGCGCATAAATAATTCCTCGACAGCTGACCTTGCATGTGGTTCACTCGAGACTCGAGTTTCCCAACTTCCTTATTCTTCTTTGGCCTACCCCTCCTCCAGGGTATTTTCTATTGGGAGTATGGGGCCTCCAACATATTTCCTTCCTGTTCATCTCCTTCTACTCTAGTCTCCACGAGGTGTGATATTACTCTTTCCACGGATAACGATAAATCTCCCTTTGGATCCTTAGGGATGCCTTCTATGAGAAAGAATGAATCCTAGTTGTTTATCAACCCTATTAATTCCTCAACTACCAACAATTTAATCAACGATACATGAGAGAGCCTCCCTTTCAATTTATCCACTTCAACTTGTGCATTGTTTTCCATATCTCAGATTTTATGGTGTAAGAAAAAGGGTAGATTTAATGGTATCCTTCCTGTGAAGTGCATCAATAATCTAATGTGATGTGAGTGTATCATGTCGAACGTCCCTTCACAGGTGAAATATTTCTTGATTACTCCAAGTAGTTTCCGAAAAGGATCCTGCAAATATCTACTCGAAACACTTGTCTCGACTTTCACACCTAGACAGTCTCTCTTGATGAAATATTCATAGCACCGCATGTCCAAGGGCATGCCTTTGAACCACCTTTCATCACACAAAGGGATCTCTGTTGCAGTTGATACAGTTTCCTCGTTACCTAGAAAGTAACACCCGAGATCACCACGCAGAATCCATTGAAACTGAGTGCGAACTACTCGGCTAGTCTCATAGTGAATCCTTGAATTTTCCTGCAAAAGGCCATGCACCCGAACTGTTCGAAAGATGATCTGACCTCTTGATCTTCGTTGATCATCGTCAAGTTTTGGGGCTCGGGCGCAAAATTTATGCTACTTTGCGAGACCTTCCTTATGTTTTGGGATGTTTCCATGGTGCAACACGTATTTTCTCTACGCGTGATGGATTAGGCACGGGCCTAAGGAAGTAGTCCTGATCAAACTGGGATTGCAAGAGAAAACCACAAACAATGCATAAGATTGACTGGTGAACATGATGCATGCAGAACATCCATAATTTATAATAGAGTGAGTGGGAGGTGGAAACGTGCCAGGGAACACTGAATTCATGGTGACTGGATGTTTCGAAGGAAACTTAAGATTTTTCATAGCACATCCGTGTGACGAGTACACTTCGGGGCATGTAAAGTATAACTGATAAGGGTTGCAGGGAATATGTGATACAAGTGTCATTATTTTTCATTATTTTATCCCTCATAATGAGCTAATGATGGTCATTGCACTTGCCGATGCGACTTCTATTTAACAAATTGCATTGATCCTCAGGACGTAAAACTTCCTTTCTAATAGGACCCAAACTTTTAGAAACAGACTCATACCATTTACACATATTTTGACTCTGACATCCCTTCCCGACTCCAAGGGCCAACCGACCACTTGCTGACTTCAACCCCTTCGTTGATTTAGTACCTAACTTCTAATTATTTGACACAAAGACCATAACTTGACTAAGACTGAATCTAACTAAAAAGGGAAAATGACGACGCCAACAACTGGCTCCAATGGGGATGTTATCCTCCCAACAAGGTAGCAAAGAATGGTAGACCAGGTTCCTGACCATTGGGCCTTATTCGAATTTCAGACACTGAAATATGAAAAACAAAACGCAACCTAAACCTATCGACGCAGTTTCTAACAGATTCAGCATAAACTCAGGGCCTTCACTTCGGGCTTCAATTTTCTGTTGACATACTGACTCGAGACAAAAATAAAATGACTATTTACAATGACATGTGACTTAAACAAACTTTATTGCACCAAATAGTGTTTGAGGAACCTGTCGTTTATAGGCCCCCAACCAACGCACTCTCCATTTAGTTCTTCTAGAAAATAAGCATTATTTCCGTGATATGCACTAATTTTGAATGGACCCGTCCAAATATTATCAAATTTTTTGTGCTTTCCTTTATCTTCATTCCTCGCATCCCATTTCACCACCAGATCCCCCAACTAAAAATCCTCCTGGTTAGAGTGTTTGTCAAATGTTTTCTTCATCCTCTCCTGGTGGAGTTGTGATCGATTCAACACATGTTCCCTCATTTGTTGTGTGTGAATCAGTTGATTCGTTCTCCTCTGCATGTTATCTAGCTCGTCCTCCTGCTCTTGCAACAAATTTCTAACAGGAAACCCTAGTGAGGTGGGTAAAATTGCATCTGCGTCATATACAATATGGAATGGCGATGTTGAGATGGACTTCTTAGTGGTAACCCTATCCACCCACAATATGTAAATAAGCTTTTTATGCCAGGCCTTCTTGTTTTCTTCCAGGAGTCTCTTGATGATCTTGGTCAAGATTTTATTCGACGATTCTGCTAACCCATTTCCCTGTCGGTAATACGCTGTGGAATGCCCTAGGGTTATATTGTAATCCTGACAAAACTTATCCATATTCTTGGACTTGAAAGCATCCGCGTTATTTGTTATGATCTTGATAGGGAAACTAAATCTCGACAGGATGTTCATTTCTAGAAACTAGATGATGACTGCGTCAGTAGCCTGTTTCGTGGGGATTGCTTCTATCCATTTTGTGAAGTAATCTGTGGTTGTGAGTATCCATCTATGGTGTTCTGAGGATGGAAGATTTATTTCCCCTATAAAATCTAAACCCCATTGCATGAAAGGCGCTTCAACCGAGATCGACTTTAGTGGTAGAGGCTGCAACTTTCTTCTCCCATCGAAAATCTAACACTCGTGGCAATTGTAAACTTCTTTGTATACGTTTGTGAAGATGGTAGGCCAATAATAACCCACTCTTAGGATTTTATGCGCAGTGGTTTTCCAGTAGTGATGTCCTTCGCATTCGCCTTTGTGGAATTCCTCAATAGCCCATTTCGCATCGCTTTCTAGCAAACAATTCAACAATATTCGTCCAGGGTCTTTCCAGTACAGTGAGTTATCCAGGATGCAAAACCTAACATCTTTTAGCTTTAAAAATCTAGCCTTGGTATTACTTAAACCTGGAGGGGATTGCAGATTCCTCAACACATAGATGACGTCTGTATACCATGGCGAATTAACGAACTTCTGAGACACCTGCATAGTTGTTTCTTCCTGAGGATTATCTGACAGATTAGTGATGAAGTTGATTCCTAGAATGTCACGGTCTGACTGCACCATTAGATTTGCAAGGCCCTGACCCTTAATCAACTTCATAGGATTCATCTCGAGGTCATACTCTAGCATGGCCACTATCCACTTACCTCTCCTTCCCTCAGGATTGGGCTGAGTCAGGATATCCTTGACTGCTTTTTTGGTCACGTAAGCGATAATGTGGGAGTTTAATATGTACGTTCTAAACTCCTTTAGGGATTTTACTAAGGCGTATGCTTGTTTCTCCATAATGTCATACTTTAGTGGAGAATCCTTGTGCGTCTTGCTGAAATAGGCTATAGGCTTCTCAAAGTTCTAACCACCATTATGTAACAGTACGCCGACAATTGTATGCTTCGAGGTGAATGAAAACAAGATGAAGTCTTTTGTGAAGTCTGGGCTGGCCAACACGAGAGCTCTAGTCAGCGCTACCTTGATATATTCAAATGATTTCCTAGATTTCAGGTTCCACTTGACCTAGTTCCCCTTTCTGAGGATACAGGCGATATGCTTTATAATCTCTGCCAAGGTTGGGATGAATCTCCTCAAGAAATTTACTTTTCCCAGGAAGGATTGCACTTCCTTCTTACTGCGTGAAGTATCGATTTTCAAGATTCCTTCAACCTTGTTGGGGTCTATATTAATTCCCTCCTTCGAGATGATATGCCCCAACAAGTTCCCTTCTTGCATACCAAAATGTGACTTTTTCGGAGTCAATGATATGTCGAATTTCTTGCACTTATGGAAGACTGTCTTCAGGTTCCCAAGGTGTTGTTCGCCAGAGTCAGAGTATACTGTGATGTCATCTAGATAGATCACAATAAACTTGTCCTTTTCATCATCAAATGCTATGTCCATTTCCCTCTGGAAGGTAGCTATGACATTCATCAGGTCGAAAGGCATCTTGGAATACATAAACATCCCCTATGGTGTCGTAAAAGCCATCTTTTCCCTGTCATCCGGGTGGACCATGATCTGATTATAACCCAAAAAACTGTCCATCATGGACATATTCTGGGACCCCACTACCTTTTGCAGAATATAGTCCATTTTAGGGAGAGGGTAGTGGTCCTTGAGGCTCACTTTGTTCAAGTTTCGAAAATCCACACACAATCTTATTTCGCTGCTCTTTTTTCTTATAGTTACCAAATTAGCCACCCACTTCTAAAACCTTAAAGAAACGAGAATTTTATCTTCGAAGAGTTTCTTTACCTCCTTTTCAATCAGCGGTAGAAGCAAGGGATTTATCCGTATTAGCTTATGTTTGAAGGGCCTCTGATCTTCTTTGAGAGGGATGACATGTTGAATCACTTTAGTTTCATACACCTTCAAATTGCCATAACTCCAAGAGAAAACATCGGGGAAATCCTTCATGAGCTTGATGTAGTCTTGTTTGACCTTTGGACTGAGCGTTTTCGACAATTTGATTATTTTTGGGTTCTCCTGAGTCCCAATTTTGCAGTCTTCGACATCCTCATTGTTTGCAGTGATCTTGCGATTTCTAGCCACATCATTTTCATCGAACAACTTTTCCAACGGAACTAGCCCCTTTGGGATGATGTTATTTTTCAGTTGTACTATGTTCCTTCCTGCTATCTGGTTTTGGAAAGGGTCGTCACCACTACGTGCATATGCACTCCCATCTTCATTGCAACAACACTCGTCATCAATGTTTATGTTAATGAACTCGTCGCTGATTTTAAGAAATCTCTCCACCTGTTTATCATCCTCAAACACCTGCCAATATTTGATATTATCAGGCACTGTCGACTTGTGTTTGACTTCAATCTCATATTTTGTGTTGGGAAAGATGGGAATTTTAAAAACCAAGGCTGAGGTGGCCAATGCATCTACAATCTGATTTTGCCCCCTCAAGATAGCCTATAGATCATACTCTGAGAATTTTTCGAGGAGGACCAACACCAAGTTTCTATATGCTCTCAGCCTAGGGTGTTTGGATTGATATATGCCTTTCACCTGGTTTATAACCAGCTCAAAGTCTTTGTGCACTACAATCCTCTTCACACCTAATTCTTTCAAAACCTTCAGGCCCAAAATCAATGCCTCATACTCGGCCATGTTGTTCATGCAGTCGAAATTGAGTTTGTACGAGCAGAGTTTTGAGCCCACTTTGGGAGGGATTATCCACACGTTGGCCCCTGCCCCTTCTTTGCTGACATCACTATCAAAACTCATGTTCCACATCTCGTTCTCTGTGTGGTTTCTTGGATCAACACGTTTTGCTACTCGTCGCTCGACTTTATCATCGGTAGCCATGACGACTATTGGTTCTTCCTCTTCAAAACTAAGATCATTATAGAATATGGAGGATTTGACCTCAATGTCCACAGATTAGATAGGATGGTTATTCAGCTATGTCTTATTGATTACCATGTATTTCAACAATACTTCTCTGTATAATCACCTATCCTGGCCAAAGACAAGAATGGTAGCATACAACATGTCCATTTGTAGAGTTCCCTTTAATTTTACGGCCCACAACCTGGATAACAACATACCAAAATTAGGGGGTATATCGGCCATGACCACATCCATAAACATGTTCTTCAAAGGAATTTAGGTCAGCGACACAACCAGGTCTTTGATGAGTCCCAAACATTTGAGCTTCCTCAAATCGAAAGAAAAAAAGTTCTGTATAGCTTCTGGTGATGCCTAAACCCAAATCGTCCATGATCACCTTTAGCATGAGGTTTTGTGACGCGCCTGAATCCAACATGGAATTATGCAGGGTCATGTCATGGAATTTTAGACTGACATAGAATGCGTGAACATCCTCAGTATCACTTGTCTCCTCAACGCGCAGACGAAACAAAATAGCAGGGTGATCTTCCTAGACGTTCAAAGTATCCGAGGTCTCTCCCATTTTTAGCATCTTAATAATATGCTCCTCGTATTCACCCTTTCTGATAAGTTCATTAAAAGGGACAGAGATTTTGATCATTTCCATTTCACTCTCAAAGTTAAAGGGGGGAGAGACTTTTTCTACCTCTTTGCCATGTGTTTCCCAGCTTGTCTATGGTGCTTTCTTCAGAGCATCCTCCTTTTACTTTGTGTTTTCAGATGCATCTTTGGTCAAGTTTTCTGGCTTCGGGAAACTTTTGGAAGGGGTATCCATCAGAGGATTCCTTATGGGATTTGTCTGTTGTGGTTCAGTAGGTGCCTTCTTGCTCCTGAGGTTGTATTGTTTCTAAAACTGCATGATGGCATTGTGATATACTTTTTTGAATTCTTATGTTTCCCAGGAGAGTGATTCGTCTATCTCCAACATAATATCATCGTTTTATCTCATGTATTGATCATGTTCTCCCTTCTTCAAAAACACACAGGTGTTTTTGTCATCACAACAGTGCATTTGGTCTTGGAACATTTGATCAAAATCCTCCTCTGCATAATTATTTTGGAACAAAGGTCTTGTTTGTTGGTCACCCTATTCTCTCTGCTCCCTCTGTCTAATATGCAGGACCTGACCCCTTCTAAGGTTCTGATTTCTGGGCATGGGGTCATGTTGTTCTCGGGCAGCAGGTCTATTTCCCACAAACATTCTTTCCATTAGTTTCTCCATGGTATTCATCATTAGGTCGAATTTGTCATCCGAGGACCCAGATGTCAATGGTTGCACATCCCCTTGGGTTTTCTTATCACCTATGTTGAATCTCTGTTTGATCTTCCCAAACTCCATTAGATTTACCTCGACCTTAATTGCATCGTTCATCATGGTGTCTAGATTTGCTAATCTCCTTTCTCTCAGCAGCAAAGCGAAATCGTTGTCGAAGGAATTAGCGTATTGCAGTTGTGCAGCCTCGGGAGGTGGCTGGATTTCTGCGAGAATTGAGTTATATACCCTCATGAAACGAGTTGATAATTCTTGCACCATCTCCTATGGCACCCTCTTCATGTTATTGTACTACGTTAGTAGCTGCAAAGGGTTCTTCTTGTCTCCCCATCTGGTGATGAAAGATGTTTTGAATGCGACGAAGTCTTGAATGCTTGTTGTTGGGAGGGCTTTGACTCACTTCCTCACCTCCCCCGACAGACTCTACGCGAAAAATATGATCTTCGCATCTGCATAGTCCACCTTCTCTAGGTCGACGAAATCATTGAACCAATCCAAATGCTTTTGGGATGAAATGTTCCCTTTGACATCATAGAGCTTGATCCTTTTGCTGTAATTCTGGGGAAAATCGTTTAGTTGGGCTGGCAGAATGAGGGGGGAAAATCTGGTGGCCATGGCTCTAGGAGGGTTAGTTATTTAGGGGATGTTTTTAGGTATTAGAGCTTGAAACCTCTTTTGGTCGAAGACTATATCATCCAAACTGGTCTCTGACTTAGACCTGAAAAGGGTTTTCTCAAACATGGCATCAAAATCAAGGTCATCAATGCTTTGCACGTCGTCTTTGGGTAAGGACAAGCTTCTATCTAGGTAATAGAATGGGTATGTTGCTTGCTCCCTAGTCCTGCACATATGTTTATCGGGTCACAGAAAGGCTCTATAGGGTTTTGGTCAGGATTTTCTTTTGTATAGATCGTCTTCGGAGCTAGAGTTCCTAAATCACACTACTTTGTGCTACTGGTATTTTGACTGGAGTCACCAAGGTAAAGGTTTCAGCCAATATAGATGTCTGTCCGTTTGTTACCCTCAAGGGTCAAACTACAACGTTACTCGTTCTCTCGAGGAAAATTTATTCAATTTCGTCCCCGACAACGGCCCCTAAATGTTATGGCTCTGTAAACTTTGCTCGGCTAAGAAACAAATGACAGAGGCAACCTACAAACCAACTTTGAGACTTGAAACTAGCCTTTCAGACTTGGAGAGGGCTCTCTCAGGATACACTGTCTCAATACAGGATATGGATTTAAGTTTTCGGTTAGATTTAACACCTTTGAATAATAAGTTCTAGTTCCATTAGAGAAAGAGAGTAAGACCTCGGGCTATGGAGTCGATTTAAGAAAACAATAGAAACAAATTACTCGGTGACTAAACTTGAGAGGATAAAGGCTAAGAGAGCAACAATTTTCAGTTTAAAATCATTGTGTGTGGCGAGGGGAAAAAACACATAAAGAAACACAAAGCACCACTGAGGATGAATTTAGAGTTAACTTAGAGGAAAGACAGTTTGTCTAAATGGCGCGAATCCCAGGCGGCTGCGCAGCGAATCCCAGGTTTGAAATTACATTCATATTTAGACATAAATAGATATGAATAAATAATATAGGAAGTACGTACACAAAGAAAGGAAACAATACATCCAATTGTTACAATTAGAATCCTTTCATGAAAGATTCAGGATTTTTGCATTAAATTTCAATCAAGCTCAAACTACATTCAATAGTCACTATCTATACTAGTTTTTCCAACCAACCCGACTTACATTGAAAAGATAAAATATATAGGTGAGGGAACCTCTTGGGATGCCCTTCTCTCTAGCTACCATCCCTAAAATTTAGGAAACTGATTGTTCTTCGTTAAATGAATTTTCGCATGACGCATTTCCAAAATTAGAAAACAATTGCACCCGACCGCATCGTACCTTCTTGTATTTTCCATGGGGATTCAACTATCAACAAGGTATTGTCATGGGGAGAGTGATGTGTGGAAGCCTTCCTTCGAGAAGATAACCGAATGATCGAGTGCTCTTTCAAACTCCCACCATTCACTGTAACGGTCTTGATTTTTGTTGCACGCTCATTTGCTGGTGTGCGTATGTGGCGAGTGACTGCTAACTGTCGTAATCATTATCAAAATGAATAAATCATCTAAGGGAAATGTCTCCTTCAAAATTTTCAAGATCTGCGCCACGTTTGAGAATACATAAATGAATTCAGTTAATCATGTTTCTTAGGCGTGCTGGAAAAAGATGCGTGGACCCTTTCCCCAACCGCTTCACATTCTATGAAGTGCTATGCATTCCTTTCTTCCGATGTCCTCTGTGTCTTACATAGTTGTACGATCGTATCTTGCGCATATCTGAGCTGTCTCTTGATCCATGTCATGTTTCCTTCATGGCCTTGTGATGTTGACACTTCAAGGGTTTTCGCTGCTAATTGTCGTCTTAGTTCCCTGTTTTCATGGTATAGCTCAACGATGGCAAGTTGTGCTTGCTTCAGCTACTGAGAAAAATCTCGAACATCTGTGTCTTCGGCCTCTGTCCTCATCATCCTGCTCCAACTCCCTCGACTTGTTTGTTCCACTGGTTCCAACCAGATAGCACACATAAGTAATTCCTCGACAACCGACCTTGTGCGTGGTTCACTTGGGAATCAGGTTTCCCTAGCTTCCTTGTTCTTCTTTGGCTTGCTCCTCCTCCAAGGTATTTTCTGTTGGGAGGACGGGGCCTCCGACATATTTCCTTCCTAGGCAGCTCCTTCTACTCTAGCCTCCGCGCGGTGTGTTATTACCCTTTCCGCGGATAGCGGGAAATATCCCTTTGGATCCTTGGGGATGCCCATTGTGAGAAAGAATGAATCCCAGTTGTTTGTCGAATGTCTTAATTCCTCAAATACCAACAATTTAATCAGCGAGATATGAGAGAGACTCCTTTTATCGAATTCAACTTGTGTGTTGTTTTCCATCTCTCAGAGTTTCCGGTGTAAGAAAAAGGGTATATTTAATGGTCTCCTTCCTGTAAGGTGCATCAACAATCTAATGTGATGCGAGTGTATCATGTCGAACCTCCCTTCATAGGTTAAATATTTCCTAAATACTCCAAGTATTTTCCGAAAAGGCTCCTACAAATATCTACTCGGAACGCCTATCTCGACTTTCCCACCTAGATAGTATCTCTTGATGAAATCTTGATAGCACCGTGCGTCCAAGGGAATGCCTTTGAACCACATTTCGCCACGTAGAGGGATCTATGTTGTGGTTGAAAGAGTTTCCTTGATTACTTGGAAAGTAACACCCGAGATCACCGCATGGAATCCGACAAAACTGAGTGCAGACTACTAAGCTAGTGTCATATTGAATCCTTGAATTTTCCTGCAAAAATCCATGCACCCGAATTGTTCGAAAGACTCTCTGACCTCTGGGTATTCACTGATTTTTTTCAAGTTTTGGGGCTCGGGCCCAATGTTTCTGCCACTTCACACAACCTTCCTTATGTTTAAGGAGGTTGCCATGGCACAACGCGTATTTTCCCTACGCGTTGTGGATTAGGCATGGGCCTAAGGTAGTAGTCTTGATAAACATGGGCTTGCGAGAGAAAACTAGAAATAGTGCATAAGATTCACTGGTGAACAGGCTACATGCAGAACATCCAGAATTTATAATAGAGTGAGCGGGAGCTGGAAACATGCCAGGGAACATTGAATTCATGGCGATTGGATGTTTCAAAGAAAACTGGATATTTTTCGTAGCACATCCACGTGACGAGTACACTTCGGGGCGTGTAAAGTACATCTAATAAGGGCTACAGGGAATATGTGATATGAGCACCATGATTTTTCATTCTTTTATCCCTCATAATGATTTGATGATGGTCATTGCACTTACCGATGCAATTTCTATTTAAAAAATGTCATCGATTCTGTTAGTCCCTAAAGTTTCACTTGATTGTGAGAGGGCAAGCTAGGGAATCATCGAGTTATTGAAAAAGTGTTTTGAGGGTTTTTATGGTTTGGTTTTTGAATAAGGTGGTTGAAAACTGGATCAAGGTAATAAAATAAATGAGAAAATCAGAATAAGAACATAAAATATCCCATTGACTGGTTAAAAGGTAGTCACATAGATGGATTAAACAAATAAGGAAAATAGAAAATGAAGTTTTCAATTTGTCAACTTCACACAAATTCTTATCTCAAAATATCATTAAGAAATAAGACCATCAACCTGAAATCAAAACTTGAAAATAATCACCACAACAAATTCTTTACTGTATTAATCAATAATCAAGAAAACATTGCAGTTTGAATAATGAGATCAAGAATGAAGAAAGAAAACAAGGTAGAAAAGAGTGTCTAACCATCCATATCCCTTTTCTATTAAGTGTCAAATAGAATAATAATTCCTTACAAGGAGTTTTAGAATAAGTCCTTTGGATCTCCAATTTTTCCACCTTTAACTTCTCATTCTATAGAGTTTATATAGAAACAATACATAATTATCAAGATCCGAAAGAAATGGATCTGAAAACCTTCTCATCTATATTTAGTTTGTTGTTTCAAATAATGAAGGAGAAGATCCAATATGATCTCCAATTCGAATTGATGAGGTGGCTTGTCAATTGTTGTCCATGAGATTTTTCAGGAAAACAAATCTGGTAAATCCCTGAAAAATAGGGTCCAACAATCTCTTCGTATCTCTTAAATGGTGATAGTTGTGTAAAAAGTGAGAGATATTTTTGTGATGGGGAATGTTCCCAACAAAAACCTATTTTGGTTTCATCAAATTCATCTCCAGCTGTTCTGCAACCTCTCTTGAAGAAAAAGACTAAAACAGGTAAAAATAACAGAGTATTTCCTGTAGCTTTATCAGAAAATTATCCCTCAAAGATCAATTCAAATATCTTAAAATATGATTGTTGTGTAAAAACAGAGAGAGGTTTTTGTGAAGGGACATGTTCCAAACAAAAAACTCTTTTGGTTTCATCAAAGTCATCTCCAGTTGTTCTTCAACCTCTCTTGAAGAAAAAGACTAAAACATGTAAAAATAACAGAGTATTTCCTGTAGCTTTATCAGAGAATTAGCCCTCAAAGATCAATTCGAATATCTTAAAATGTAACTTCTGTGTAAAAACTAAGAGATTTTTTTGTGAAGGGGCATGCTACCAACAAAAACCTCTTTTGGTTTCAACAAATTCCTCTCCAGCTGTTCTGTAACCTCTCTTGAAGATAAAGGCTATAACAGGTAAAAAAAACAGAGTATTTCCTGTAGCTTTTCTGGTTCTGCAAAATAATATCCTTTGTCATCAGAAAACACTTGTTTAGCTTTGATGATCTGGTGGTTGCTCTTGTTATAGGTCTTATAAAATACTGAGCAATTTATTTTCCTTTTAGGTTCCTGTTGGACGATCTCATCTTCATCCCCTTCCTCAAACTGGTTTGCAATCAAAGCATCTTCATAATCCTGTGGATAATGATCAGAGAAGTGTGCCATTAAGGTCTAATCCAGCTGTGAGGAACTCCCCTTTTCCAATTCATATTTTTCTTATCTGGAAGCAGGAATTGATTGACAAACTTTGTAACCACATGCTCTTTCTTCCACCATCTTTCTCCTCCAACCACCAATCTGCAAGATTTAACAATTGTCTGTTCTGTCACTAGCATCAGTATCTTCCCGATCTCTGCCTCGTGACCATCAAAGTTCAGTGAAAACTCCATGGAGACCTGCTCATCATAACCTTGAAAAGTTGTAAGAAATTCAAACCACTCGACATCTCTAAACCTTTGATCCATTTGAGGATAAGCTTCGAGGAGTTCAGGACCCTCGTGTTCTAATCTAACTACTTGTCCTCTCCTCTTAGGTGCCATCAAAACACAATGCTATAACTAGCATGATTCAGGTTCGAATTTTCCACCTGCAATCTGTTAGCATATGACGTTCTTCTGAGCAAATACCTGCGCTTAAAATTCAACAAAATCAGACATAAAATGATAGGTTCAATATAATGATCGTTGAGAATTGGGTGATTTGAAATGAGTCATTTGCGGGTACAGAGCAATCCGATTAAGAAACGACTTGAATCACTAAATGATTCCAAGATTTTGTGGGACACATGCGAACTCTCAAACGATGATCTGTGTCATCATAACGAAATCTGGGTGATGGGCGCATGTCAAGGCATGATTATCTTTGTGCTATGGGAATAAGGCTATTCCCATAGCGCTATTAATGACTTAGCATAATTTGAATTTGTAAAGTTCAAACAGGCATATAAAGTGACACATCATTTAAAACCATGTCTTACAACTCCAAACTTAAATAAATTATTCAAAAACTGAAATGCAAACCATAAGACACTAAAAACAAAGATCAAAATCAACTGGAAATAGATAATGAAACATAGGTAGGAAGGGTTTGGGATTAAGGTTTCTCACAAAATCAAAAGAAAAAATAGAGACTAACAAATTCTTAGCACATAAAACTTCCTTTCTGATAGGACCCAACTTTTTAGGAACAAACTCATACCATTTACACATGTTTTGACTCTAACATCCCTTCCAGACTCCAAGGGCCAACTGACCACTTGCTGACTTCGACCCTTTATTTTTTCAGTACCACACTTCACATGTTTTGACACACATACCATAACTTGAATATGACCGACTCTAACTAAAAAGGGAAAATGATGACGCCAACATTGAGTACAAAATTACAATATTTTATAAGGAATGTTTTCCCAAAACTTCACTTTGGGGGAACTTACACTAAATCCCCCACCAAGGGGGGGATCCAAATATTATATCCACCCCCCTATGGACCCCCTAGTGATATAAGTGGGGGGGAAATCCCCCCCACACCCCCCAGTCAGGAAATGGGTCCAAGCACCACTGAAACAAACCTCTAAATCAAGAAGATAATCAAGGTCCACAACCAACAAGCTCCCACTTGGAGACTGATCACAATAAATCCATTGTTGTTGTACCTGGTAGACTATGATCCACATTGGACCTGGAAAATTTCTCATCTTCACCTTCATTATTGAAGACCAACTGAAACTGAGTAGGAACTCAATTTCTCCCTAGTTACTACCTTTGTTAACACGTGTGCATGATTCTGGATAGTATGTATCTTTTCCAACTTCAAATGTCCATATTCCAAGAGAGATGTATGAAATGGTACATGGGTTGTATATTCTTAGACTTAGAATGGAAGGTTGAGTTCTTTGTAAGATGGATGGCACTCTCGTTGTCACATTACAACCTTCTATTCTCCTTCATCTTTCCCAATTCTTCCATAAACCTATGTAACCAAATCATCTCTTTACTAGCCTCTATAGAAAAAACATACTCTGCTTCCATTGTTGAAAGTGAAACAACCTTTTTTAGTTTTGAAATCCAACTTACTGTTGTTCCACCTATAGTAAAAACATACCCTCAAGTGCTCCTCCTGCTATCTTTATCACCTGCCATATCTGAATCAAGATATCCATGTAGAATAATTTTTGAACCTCCAAAACATAATTAACGAGTACTACTACCACTCAAATACCTGAGAATCCACTTTATTTACTCCCAATGTTCTTTACCTGGATTGTTCATATACCTGCTCACAACTCCCATTACATGTGCAATATTTGATCTTGTGCACACTATATCATACATCAAGTTTCAAACTGTTGATGAATAAGGGACCCTGGACATGTATTCTATCTTCTCTTATGTCTTGGGACACATTGTCTTGGTTAATTTGAAATGGATGGCCAAAGGTGTACTAATTGGTTTTGCATTATTCATTCTAAACCTCTCCAACACCTTAACTACATGTTCACCTTGAGACAATGTGAATTTGCGATTTTTTTTGTATCTTGTTATTCTCATACCAAAATTTCATTTGCAACACTCAAATCCTTCATTGCAAATGAATTATATAATTTACTTTTCAACACATTTATATCCTACATATTAGACCCTGCAATAAGAATGTCATCTACATACAATAGAAAGATAATATAGCTTCCATTTTCTATCCTATTAAAATAAACATAGTGATCATAATGACATCTACTATAACCTTGTTCTCTCATAAACCTGTCAAAGTTAAAATACCACTGCCTTGGATCTTTCTTTAGGCCATACAAGCTCTTCTTTAACCTGCATACCAAATTTTTCTTCCCTCTAATCTCATACCCCTGCGACTGCTACATATAAATATCTTCATCCAAATCCCCATGGATAAAAGTTGTTTTTACATCTAACTGTTAAAGATGCAAATCTTCTACTACCACAAGACTAAAAATAGTCCTAATTGAAGTCATTTTAAAAACATGAGAAAATATTTAATCAAAATCTATAACTTTCTTTTGTGCAAACCCCTTTACAACAAGTCTAGCCTTGTACCGCTTTTTTCCTCTATCTTCCTCCTTCAACCTGTAAACCCATTTATTCTGCAATGATATTTTTCCTACAGGAAACTGAACCAACTCCCAAGTTTGGTTATTTACCAAGGATTCCATTTCCTCTTTCATGCCTTTCTCCCACTTCTTTTTAGTGTTTACCTGCATTTCCTCTTCATAACTTTATGGCTTGCCATAATCAGTCAATAATAAATAATACAATGAAGGAGAGTATCATTCAGGGGGTCTACTTAACTAGGTATATATTCTAACAATACTTGTAGGATTTTGAGGTACATGTTGCTCATATTGTTGTACATTTTGATTTTTAGTACCTTTGGAGTTTCATTTTTAGTGATGTCTTCAAGTATTGTGTATTCTAGTTTTTCTTCTTCTTGTTTCCTTCCCTGCAATTGATCTTTATACATGACCTTCTCATTGAATATGAAATCTCTACTCCTAATGATTTTGTGATTTTCATAAAACCATAAGTGATAACCAAAATCATTAATACCATATCCAATAAAGGTACACTTCTTAGATTTTTCTTCAATCTTTGTTCTATTTTGTTTTTATTAATATGGACAAGTTCTTCATAACCTAAAGTATTCATAAATGAACACTTTTTACCTATCCATGCCTCCTCTGGAATGCCACCATCCAAATAAATTTAAGGTCCTTTGTTTATCAAGTAAACAAAAGTATCTACAACATCTTCCCAAAACTATAAGGGAAACATTGCATGCAATCTCATACTCCTTGCACGCTCCCATGATTGTCGTGTTCATCCTTTCTTAAACACCATTTTCTTTTGGTGTTCCTGGAACTGTCTTCTCTCAATGACTCCCATAGTATGAACAATAATTGTCAAACTCCTTGTTGTAGTATTCACCTCCATTGTCTAATCTGATACACTTCGATATTTTTCCTGTCTCATTCTCAACCAAAGATTTTCATTTCTTAAAAGTGTCAAAAACATCATATTTTTGTCAAATGCAATAAACCCAAGTTTTTCTAGTTGCATCATCAATAAAAGTAACATAATAATGAGATCCACCAATATATGATACTTGAGTCAGTCCCCATACATATTTATGCACAATATATAACGTTTTCTCCTCTTTTCCTTTCCTACTCTGAGAAATATGGCTCTTTTATGTTTTCTATAAAGACAATTCTCACATAAATCCAAATCAATTTGTTTAAGATCCGCCAACAAATTCCTTTTGTGAATTATATGCATCCCCTTCTCACTCATATGTCCAAACCTATGATTCCACACTGTTGTATACACTCATGTAGAAGCTAAAAATATAGAAGAGTAAGCATTACCAGTACACAAGTACAATATACCTACCTTCTCTCCTTTTTCTATCACCAATGATTCTTTAGTGACATTCTGTGCCTTATCTATAAATGTAGATATAAATCCTTCACTTTCCAACTTCCCTGTTGAAATTATATTTTTTCTCAGATATGGGACATTTCTTACCTCTTTCAGTAGCCATTGATTTCCCTTATTTTTCTTTATTTGTACCTTACCCATTCCAACAATTTTACATGGTGCATCATCACCCAAATTAACTTGTACAAAATCACCTTGAACATAATCTTGAAAATGTTTCCTATGGGGTGTGGCATGAAATAAAGACCCTGAATCTACTACCCAAGAATCAATAATATCATCTAAATAAAGAATCAAATAATTCTGTAACACATCACCTATTACATTTGCTTCTTTATTTTTGTCATGTTGTCCATCTCCTTGTTCTTTGGAGCTCTACATTATTTCTTCAGATGTCCTTTCTTCCCACAATTCCAACACTCTATCTTTCCTAGTCTGGATTTGGATCTACCCTTCCTAGAAATCCCATAGTTTCCTGGAATGTTTCCTCTTTCTTTTTGTCTTCCTCTGGTCTCCACGATCAACGAATTACTTGATCTCTCACATGTTCTTTTCCATCACATTTCCTTTCTAAGGATAACACCAATAACATCATCAAATTTTAGAGTGTTTGAACCAAAGAAAGAGTTACTTACAACCATGACCAAGCCATTCCATATTTCCGACATTGAGCACAAGATTATAAGAGCCCTAACCTCGTCATCAAAATTCACTTTTATAGAACTTAGTTTATTGGTAATCTTATTAAATTCATTTAAATGATATGTAACAGACCCACCTTCTGACATATTCATATTAAATAATCGCTTCATTAGAAATATCTTGTTGGAGGCCAATGGTTTTTCATATAGTCTATATAGTTCCTTCATTAGATCCTCTATTGTCTTTTCTTTCGAAATATTGAAAGCCATCGATGTTTTTAGGCACAACCGTATTGTTCCTAGTGCCTTTCTATCAAGAACCTTCCATTCTTCATCCTTCATGGTCATCATATTCTTTGTTGTTCCGCCCAATGGTAGGTAAATATCCTTTTGATATAAATAATATTCCATTTTCATCTTCCATAGATGGAAGTTTTGGCCATTAAATTTCTCAACCCTAAAATTTCCATCTTTCGCCATTGCTCCCACTCGAACTAGGAACCCTCCTTTCCTGTGAGTTTCATTTGTCTCTAATACCCATTCTTAGAAAAACAGGATCGTAGAGAAATAAAATAAAGCAAATGCGGAAATGAAACACAAAATATACACAATACAATAAATACATAGATATATGTGGTTCACCCAGTGTGAGCTATGTCCACTAGAGAAATTTCCAGGTCCTTCCTTTTTATTATCCAACAAAATGAAGGGATACATCCTACAACATGCCCAATGTAACTTACTCTTCTTTGTCTCACAATATTCTCCCTTAGAATACAATATTCAAAATCACATGCAGCCGCAATACAATTCCCTCATGAAAACAAGGTTTCCTTCTAGGGAAAAAAACCCTAACACAACTTCTACAGTCAGATCTGTGACATTTTAATGAATGGTCTAGATTGACTACGGAATTACAATATTTTACAGGGAAATTTTTCCCAAACTTTTTCTTTGGGGGAGATGTCCATGAATCCCCCACTAGGGGGGGGGGCTCCAAATATTTTCATCACCCTCCCCTGGAACCCTTTGGAGANGGGGGGGTGATCCCCTCCACAACCCCCTGTCAGGAAATGGGGTCCAAGCATGACTGAAACAAAACTCTGAATAAAGAAGATAATTAGTCTCCAAAACGAACATACAGGTCAAGGAGGAGAGAGAGAATAAGTATCCACAGGTGCATTTCAAAGGATATATACCATAGGGAAGAGAAGAGTTGTACGAATCTTGTTGTACAATATTTCCATACCTATCCACGGGTATCAGAGGATATAGTTGCAGATATCCGTGGGTCGGAGTAGGACAAGTCACCTACATCCGTGAGCCAAAGAAGGGAAAGTCGTGAATGCATTGGAAAATGTGTTGTACAGGGTCGTACACCATCACAGGAGTTTACAAGTTTGTATGTAGTGTATAATTCTCTCAGTGGGACATTTTCCCTATTACAGGAGCCCTTATTTGGACTTAATAAAAGCATCATTGGATTGGTTTTCCTGTCGATATTTTTCCAGGGGTTTACCAAAAAGTCTTGGTGTTCTTATGTGCTTGATTTGGTTTCCTTGTTTATGCTTTTGTTGCATGTTTAGTTGATTACTCAGCTATGATTTTAGTATATAAAGTGATTTTATTTCAGATAATTGTCGAGTGTTGAGTAGAGTGGTAAAATATGGACATGGTATTAGAGAAATACCAAGATTTGAATCTTCTTGGGAAAATCGACATGTTTAATATTGGTAAAATGACCCAAATGATGTGGGTTTGTGTCAAAGCATTCATAAATGTATGCAAGAAACTTGGTCCAAGAAATATACCCTTTATGTGAATTTTTATGTTATTGCCACCATGGCCATCATTTTGGATCCAAATAAAGGATATTGATACAAATTTTGATCAAGTTGTCGGTGATGCCATGCAAGAAGAAATAATGTTCCATTTGAGTTACCCATCTCGTGGGGTCCGAGACATCAAATTTATTCACCACAAGTTTGGGAAGACATAGGTCACAAGAAAGGGGGGGTTAAATGAAATTCCATTGAATGGGATGAGTCAACATCATATTAGTGTGAAGGTTTTGTAGAGGAGATATGACCATGGGATTTAGTAATCACTATTGCCAATTTTTCCATAGTGTCAGAGAGGGTGTCTAGTTGGGTGAGTCAGGAATTTATGGTGTCCATTTGCGTGAGACATAAAATTATGGTAGAAATATTTGAAGTGAGGTTAGTGATATATTTATTGTTATTCTTGTGGCATTGTCCCAAGGTAGTGAGACATTGGTAAAGATATTGGTTGGGGGGGTGTGGTCCATTTGAGAGGTAAGAAGGAAAGAATAGGATTGGTGGGTCCATACGAAAGGGATTATGATAGAGTGGTATCACTGCAATCAGTAAAAATAAAGGAATCCAATGTGATAGGTCCAAAATAAGGTTGTTAGGGAAGGTGGGTGGGAGAGAATGGTACCACGACGATCAATGGGAAGAGAGGAATACAATCAGATAGGTCCCAAATAAGAGTGTGGGTGGGACCACTATTTTTTATTTTATTTTTTTAACTCCTACATAGTTATATTCCTATTTGAATAATATTGTAGTGAAAAAATTACCAAACTATTAATATTTAAAATTATGTTGGAATTTTGTAGCCTGGATGTAGGAAGCAAGGTTTCCAACACTGGATGTGAAAAATTTCCACCTTTTTTTGTTTTTTTATGTTCCAACAACAAGGGTTAGGGTTTTGAGGTTTCCTATGGATAAAGGATTTCCCTATGCTATAGCTCTCTGATATACCAATAGGGTCCAATAGTAGTACTCAACCCAATATATAAGGGTTCTAACTAAGGAGGCTCAATTGTACCCTTGGTGATACTACCTGATAACCTAGGTACATGAGAGTAGTCTTCTCAAGTGTTGTTCTCGGTGCCACTATAGTAGTCAGGTGGTCAATTGGATGATATACAACTAGTTTTAGGAGACATATGGGACTCCCTATATATGCTAGGGTATGTGGGAGTGAATGGCAATGTATAGGTGGTGTCTAATGTGGTACTACTTGAAGGGGTACCAATAGGGGTTATAGAGGTTTCCAACCAAGTAAAATAATGTGTTTTGAGTAACCATGTGAAACCTTCTATATCTCCTACATGTGTTTTTCCCTAGCCATATTTTTACCCACTGAATGACATATTATTTTTATTTAAATACGTTGACACACGTCTCTAGCCTGAAAAAAAAAATTGTTTCTAAAATTTTATAGAGGAAAGTGTTATGATACTAGTTGTAAGGTACCAAAAGGAAATATGTAGAGTAGGAATACAATTTTTATCACAATTGTTGGAATAAAGAATGAAACAGTAAGCACAATGACACAATTGATCCAAAATATTATACCTTTATTATCTTGAGAGAAAATTTCACTTGCCTCTTCAAGTGGGAAACCTCCAATATAGTAGAGCTTGAGTACAAATGAATTCACAAGAAAAACATTTTCCATGCTTTCTACCCCTATTTGTATTATTTATATCTTTTAGAGAACATTCTAGAGGAATACATTTATAGAGGCATATCCTTCTAGTAAGTCTTCTTACATTAGGCATGTTCAAATGATTACATAGGGCTTATTTACTAATGTCAATCTTTATTACATATAAAAACATATTATTCTATATGATTCAATGGTTGGGGATTTTAGGACCCTAACATAAAGGTTGTTATCTAAATGGAATTGTTGAGACAGATTTTTTGTGAACATGTGTAGGCACTAGAGAGTTGTTTCCATGATAGCAAGTAATTGATCGCAACAAAAGTAGGTATACCATAGTTCTATTTGTGGGGTTGTTGTGTGAGAGCATAGCTTTCAAGATCTCACTGAACAAACACATAATATTGTTTTACTTGGCTTTGTTGAATTATGATATAGATCATCTCCAAGTCTAAGAGACATGGGAATGAATGTCTATTGAAAAATCCATGTTTATATATTGCTTAGATATTAGAGTCAATGATGTAACACCTTGTTTCCTCCAGTCTGTAAAAATAACTATATTGGCCAAGAACCATGGAAAACTCAAAGATGTGAATGTTTGACTTGATGGACCTTTGTATAAAAGGTCGATGAATGTTCTAAAAATATACCACAATGGCTAATAAGAGGTGGTGGAAGGGACTTGGAATGGTTGCGTTAAATTCCACCGAGCCAGTACTGTACTGGTTTATACTTGCTCACAAACCAAAGCAACTCTCTGATCCTGGAATGGATTTCCTGTCAGATTGGTAGGTGGGGAGGCTCCTCAAGAGTTAATGAGGGGATGGGGGTGAACCGCCCATCCGTAACAACCCTCAGACCTAACCACGGATGGAAGAATTCGCGCCACATGCAACCTTGAAGACAAAAATTGGCAAGAGAGGAAATGTGGTAAGGGGAGAGCAGTGCGTGCGACAGGGATCGCGAAGAAGACTGGAGAAACCATGGAAACATAGGGAGTTCTGAATATCAGGAGAAGGAGAGTAACATTCGTCCTTGATTTTCTATTGAGCTGGAAATAGGAGACTGAACCTCAAAGCATCGTGGTCTAGCTCGGGGGTGGCTAGTGGTAAATCCGTTTGGAATCACTGAGCCTATGGTTGGGTGGAAACGAGCACCCCTCTCAGCAGTTGCATCATGCCTGGTAGATTTGATAAGTGTTCTATACCTTGTATGTCGAACTAAATATCATAATGCATGCTTGTATTTGTATGCCCATAATAATTCCTGTGTAGAATGATTGCCTGGTGTTTTAAACTGGAGAAAATGGATGCATGTGTATGTTTATATGTCACCGTTGGCATCTGTATAAATGGTTAAGTTTGGAAACCTTATGCAAGGAAGGATAGTTCTCTAAGGTCTCGGAGTCGTGGGAGCTTGAAGCTCCGAGAAGTTGAATTTCGTGATTTAAGCTCAGAAGGGATAGCGAGCCCAATTATAGAAAGAGGGAATGCCCTATCATTTGGTAAGTGAATGATCAAAATCCTTTTGAGAATACCCCAGATATGTCAAAACCAATGGATCTAGAGAAGGAGTGTAGGCGTTAACACCTCGCCCCTTTTATCCTTCGCAAGTAGCGATGGGACCCAGGACCGTAGATCCAAGGATCTGATGGAGCCCTAATGATCGTCGATCTTAGCCTTTGTATGGGCAGGAGAGTAGCATTTCACTTACTCACGACTTGGATCAGTCAAGGGTAGGATTGCATGAACTCGTGATTCGTGAGATCGCGACGTAATCGTGGTCGTTGGATCCAGGGCATGGGAGGACCGTTGGATCAGAACTTTCGTAGTTATTGCCTATCGAGGGTTTGAAACTTGAGTGAGTTTCCTTTCGATTGTGGAAGTCGTGAAGAGATGAAAGCCCAGGGCTCATGCAAGCACGTGACCCATCCTTAAGTGGGGACCACATGGTTGACAGGTGGTGTAACAACAAGCACCCAGAGGAAGGTGGGAACGGGTGACAGATGATGGACACATGTTGCCTAAGAAGGAGTCAACCCATTTTTGACTTATCGTATCTTGGGAACTCACGAAGGAGGACCATGAGGGCTCAACACTCCAACCCACGAAGTCACGAGATGCGAGTAGCACTAGTATTTAGCCTAGGAAGTGGGTAATCGGTGGTGGACACGTGTCACACTGAGGAAGAGTCAACCCACTGTTGACTTATCATGGATCGCGGTTTCATAGGATGAAGAAACTGCACTTTGATCGCTAAGGCCATGAAACACCGAGAGCTGAGGTCTCGTGCGACGGGAAGTGGTGACACAACTCATGAGCATAGTATAGCGGGGTTGACAAGTGGCGTGTGCACATCGCTTTGGCAGAGTCCACGCAACATTTACTTCTCACGTCTCAAGGATTCGCGAAAGAGGAGCACAAGAACTCAACACCTCAATTGGCGAGGTTGCGAAGTAGTGCTAGTGTTTGGCCTAGACCATGGTTACAGGTAGTAGGCACTAGTGAGGAGGGAGCCATACCTGCATAGCATCTTGGGTATCAGTGTTTGGAGAAAGGGGAGATGAGGATCTTGATTCCCAACTCGCGAGTTGCGAAAGGTGCTTGCGCTAAGGCTAGCGTGTGGTCATTTTGGGAAGTTTAAGGAAGGAGAAGGTCTATGCTAGGTCCCATATAAGTCTCGAGGATTCTATTCCTCGAAGGAAAAGATGAAAAATCTAGGTTGTTGTAGTGGGTGTGTGACAAATTGGTATCAGAGCATGGTTAAAACACTTGGCCTGCTTGGGCTCATGAACGAGTTGTGAAAAAACTCCATTTGAAGTACTCTTAAAAGGATTAACCCTCTATCTTAACCCCTTTAGCAAAAGCCAAAGTTAAGAATGAAAATTCCTACTGTGTGTGCATTTGAAAAATATGAATTATGCACTGATTGTGAATGAATATAATGTTGACTAACAATAAGCGTTTTTCTTGCACAACAAGCGGACGATCAACCATGGGAAACTGTAGACGCATCAAATGGTGATGCACCAAGAAGTGGGGGATGGCTCCCACAACAGAGATGAAGAGTCTGACGAAAGGAGAGCGGTAGAGACCCCTCCCGATCTAGCTGAGATAGTGAGAAGCCTCATGGTCGAACTACAGAGCTGCAAGGCCGACAATGAGAGGTTGATAAAAGAGCAAGAGAAGTAGACATAAATTAATGCAGTCTTGCTGTAGAGTTTATCTGGCATACAAAGACAATTACAACATGAACCTGACACTAGTCACGTGGACCGATGATAGACAAAGAAAATTCGAAGTCCACCTGGGATATGGAAACGTGGTCTTTCAAGTGGCCACACTGGGAAGAGCACCTCAAGAAATTTCCACCCCAGAGATAAGGGACAAGCATCAGACGATTCCTCTAGAAAGGAAACTGGTGACTTAGAGGGATCGTCTAGTAGCAGAACTAGTTCTTATTCCTGAAGAAAACGGAAGAAGTGAAAGCATTCCAAGAGTCACAATCCCAAAGAATTCAAGAAGGCCAAACCACCCTCTTTTGATGGTGAAATAAAGAAAGGGGAGGAAGCAGAGGCCTAGCTGCTTGGACTAAAGAAGTATTTTAGAGTCCATGTATTCTCAGAAAATTTGAAGGCCCGAGTAGCCACTTTCAACTTGAATGGAAAGGCTTCCATTTGGTGGGAAGACCTTAAGAATGTAAAATGGATTCACGAAGAGGACCTATATTGGGAATGGTTTGAGAAATACTTCAGAAAGAAGTATCTATCGGAAAAGTATTTCGATGAAAAGGCTAAAGAATTCTATGAACTGAAGCTGGGGCAATGCACCATAGAGGAATATGTCACCAGATTCCTCAAATTGCTGAGGTACGTGCCCTATATAAAAGCAGAGAAGGAAAAGGTGCAATGATTCATCAGCGGACTACCTAAGGACTATCAGAACATGATTGAGTTTGACGAGCCAAAGACCCTAGAAGACACTATCTGAAAGGAAAGATATTGTTATGAATAGCTGGGGCATCGGACAGAGCCTCGCGAAAACTAGAAGCAGAAGAATAGTTAGGGATTCCAGAAAAAGGGGTTTAAATCTCCAAGATTTAAAAACTATAAGAAAGACTCAAGGATGATCTTCCCAACCCGAAGTGTACACGAACAAAATTTCCCCTCCCAGAGCGGAAATAAACCTTCTGGATCTACCTGAGGAAAGATTGATAACCCAAAGAGAGAACCCTTGAAATGTTGGGGTTGTGGAGAAGAACATCTACTGAGGGACTGCCTGCACTGACAACAGAATAGCTGAAGAATTTACAACGTTCAAGAAGCTACCACCCTCAATGACATGGCCAAGAGTGTGCCGCAAATTTATGCAGCCTTGGATAATAAAGAAGCTGACCACCAAGCTTCAGTGGTGGAGATGGAAGGTATGATCACCAACCATCTAGTGTCTATTCTAATTGACCCTGGTTCAAATTTGAGTTATATAGCTCCTAAGGCTGTTGATAAGTGTAAATTACAACCACATAAACACACCAAGCCATGGATGGTACAGTTAGCCACTGACACCAAAAGAAAGGTAGTGTAGGTCATACCATCTTGCCAATTCACTATGGGTGAATTCCACACCCAAGAAACCCTTAACATACTACCCATAGGATCATATGACCTATTGATTGGAATGGATTGGATAGCCACATATAAAGCCAGATTGGACTGTTACCATAAAAATTTAGAGTGTGTAGGTGAAGAAGGAAGAAGGATAACCCTTCGAGGGATCCAAAAACCTGTCTCAGTTAGATGAATATCAACCCTTCAAATGAGAAAGTATTGCAGAAAGGGATGTCTACTTTATGTGATATAGGTGTTGGAATCATATGAAGATGACAAACCAAGCCTCGAATACTACCCCACACTAAGAGAATATAGAGATGTATTTCCGGAAGAGGTACCGGGTCTACCTCCGAGAAGGGACATTGACTTCTCGATAGAACTTGCACCGGGAGTGGTGCCAGTGTCTAGGACACCCTACAGGATGAGCACACCTGAGCTACTTAAGCTTAAATTACAACTAAAAGAAATGATGGACAAAGACTATATCCGACCCAACGTGTATCCATGGGGAGCACCAGTTCTGTTTGTAAAGAAGAAAGATGGTACCCTCTGACTATATATAGATTATAGACAACTAAACAAGGTAACCATAAAGAACAAGTACCCCTTACCCAAGATCGATGGCCTATTCGATCAGTTGGGAGGTGCTTCCATCTTCTCAAAGATTGACTTGAGATCTGGATACCACCAAGTCCGAATCAAGCGTGAAGACATCCACAAAACTACCTTCAGGACGAGATATGGTCACTATGAATTTGTGGTAGTACCATTCGAATTAACCAATGCCCCTGCCACCTTTCTGTGCTTGATGAACAATGTGCTCAACAAATTCCTAGACAAATTTGTATTGGTTTTTATTGACGATATATTAATTTACTCCAAAAATAGAGAGGAACATGAGGAATATCTTAGATTCGTGCTTCAAGTGTTAAGAGAACATCAACTCTATGCCAAATTTAGCAAGTGAGACTTTTTCCAGAAGAAAATACATTACTTGGGTCATGTCATATCTGAAGAAGGAGTAGCAGTAGACCCTGACAAGACCAGGTCTATCATGGAATGGCCTACTCCAAAGGATGTTTCAGATATCAAATCCTTTATGGGCTTAGCAAGATACTATAGGAGATTTATAAAAGGATTTTCCAAGATTGGTTTCCCAATCACTGCCCTCTAGAAGAAGGGAGATAAATTCACATGGACACAAGATTGTGAAGAAAGATTTCAATCCTTAAAACATCTACTGACCCACGCACCCATGTTGAAGATCGTCGATCCCGAGGATGACTTCCTCGTGTGCACAGATGCATACAAGGAAGGGCTCGGAGGAGTCCTTATGCAAGGAGGAAGTGTAGTCTGCTATGAATCCCGAAAATTGAATGAGCACAAAGTCAACTATGTGACCCATGATCTAGAACTGGCTGCCATAGTGCATGCCTTAAAAATGTGGAGGCATTACCTCCTGGGAAGAAAAATTGTACTTATGACAGACCACTGTGGATTGCGATATCTATTTGTCCAACCAAAACTCAATTCTAGAAAAGCTAGGTGGCTGGACCTTCTTAGTGAGTTTGATTTTGAAATCAAGCATATCAAGGGAAAGGAAAATAAGGTGGTCGATGCCCTTAGCAGAAGTATGAAAAAAATTCATCTGGCAACGGTGAGCACCTGTGAGACAAATTTCAAGGAAAGAGTCAGGAATGCACAAGAGACAGACACATTCTTCCAGACTGTGACCTCGTATCTGGAGCAAGAACCCACAGGAATAAAATATGAAGGATACCAAATGATAGATGGAGGTCTGCTAACTTACAAAAATAGATTGTATATTCCAGAATGTGATGACTTGAAGAGGTTCATAATGGATGAACTACATAAAATACCCTATACTGGTCATCTCGGATACCGGAAGATGATCACAGCCACCAGGAAACAATTTTGTTGGCCTAGATTAAAGAAAGACATGGCTGAGTACTTAGTCAAATGCATAGAATGCCAACAGGTTAAAGGAGAACACCGACACCCAGCAGGATTATTACAACCTCTACCAATCCTGGAATGGAAGTGGGAAACCGTTTCCATGGACTTCATCAATGGATTACCAACATCAACCAAACAGAATGACGCCATCATGGTAGTGGTGGATAAATTGAGCAAGTCTGCAAGATCCTTAGCATGTGGAAGATTACCTGCCGCTGGTGGAATTCGCCTACAACAATGGCTACCAAGAATCCCTGAAGATGAGCCCTTTCGAAGTCCTCTATGGTAGACCGTGCAATACTCCAGTCAGTTGGAGTAATCCCATGAACATAGTTACTATTGGACCCGACATGTTGAAAGAAATGGAACAAAAAGTGACTCAGATAAAACAGAATCTAAAGGTCGTTCAGAACAGACAGAAAAGTTATGTCGACCGAAAGAGAACTCCGAGAGAATTCAAGACGGGAAACCACATATATCTCAGAGTTAGGACCAGGAAGAGTTCCCTGAGGATGGGATCTTGTGCCAAGTTGGCCCCTCAGTATTTTGGACCCTTCGAAGTTCTAGATAGAGTGGGACCTGTAGCCTATAGGCTAGCACTTCCTCCCACAGTAAAATCACATAATGTTTTCCATGTTTCATTATTGAAGAGATATGTACATGATTCTAATCATATAATTGACTGGTCTATGATCCAGGTGGAACCGGAGGGAGAATTCCTGCAGAAATGCAATGCATACTGGACAGAAAGGAAACCCCACTCAGGAACCGAACCATTGCACAGGTCAAGGTGCAGTGGAAACATTTTGGCCCAGATGAGGCTACATGGGAAATGGAAGATGCCATGAAACAGGCATATCCGGTTTTGTTTACTTCTGCACATACATGTCATATTGATAGATAAGAACATCGAGGACGATGTTCCTTTAAGGGGGAGGGAATTGTAACACCCTGTTTCCCCCAGTCTGTAAAAATAACTATATTGGCCAAGAACTATGGCAAACTCAAAGATGTGAATGTTTGACTTGATGGACCTTTGTATAAAAGGTCGATGAATGTAAATTATGTTATGAATATGTGTTGCATGACTGCTGGGATGGGGATGTGCTAAAAAGAGACCACGATGGCTAATAAGAGGTGGTGGAAGGGACCTGGAATGGTTCCGTTAACTTCCACCGAGCCAGTACTGTACTGGTTTATACTTGCTCACAAACAAAACCAATTCTTTGATCTTGGAATGGATTTCCCGTCAGATTGGTAGGTGGGGAGGCTCCTCAAGAGTTAATGAGGGGATGGGGGTGAACCTCACATCCGTAACATCCCTCAGACATGACCACGGATGACGAAATTTGCGCCACACGCAACCTTGCAGACAAAAATTGGCAAGAGAGGAAATGTGGTAAGGGGAGAGCAGTGCGTGTGACAGGGATCGCGAAGAAGACTGGAGAAACCCTGGAAACATAGGGAGTTATGAATATCAGGAGAAGAAGAGTAACCTTTTTCCTTGATTTTCTGTCGAGATGGAAATAGGAGACTGAACCTCAAAGCATCGTGGTCTAGCTCTGGGGTGGCTAGTGGTAAATCCGTTTGGAATCACTGAGCCTACGGTTGGGTGGAAACGAGCACCCCTCTCAGTAGTTGCATCACACCTGGTAGATTTGATAAGTGTTCTATACCTTATATGTCGAACTAAATATCATAAATGCATGCTTGTATTTGTATGCCCATAATAATTCCTGTGTAGAATGATTTCCTGGTGTTTTAAACTAGAGAAAATGGATGCATGTGTATGTTTATATGTCAACATTGGCTTCTGTATAAATGGATAAGTCTGGAAACCTTATCCAAGGAAGGATATTTCTCTAAGGTCTCGGAGTTGTGGGAGCTTGAAGCCCCAAGAAGTTGAATTTCATGATTTAAGCTCAGAAGGGATAGCGAGCCCAATTATAGAAAGAGGGAATACCCTATCATTTGGTAAATGAACAGTCGAAATCCTTTCGGGAATACCCCAGATATGTCAAAACCGATGGATCGAGAGAAGGAGTGCAGGCATTAACACCCTTCCCCTTTTAGCCTTCACAAGTAGCGATGGGACCCAGGATCGTAGATCCAAGGATCTGACAGAGCCCTAATGACCTTCAATCTGTATGGGCAGGAGAGTAGCATTTCGCTGACTCGTGACTTGGAGTAGTCAAGGGAAGGACTGCATGAACTCGCGATTCATGAGATCGTGACATAATCGTGGTCATTGGATCCAGGACACAGGAGGACTGTTGGATTAGAACTTTCGTAGTTATCACCTATCGGGGGTTTGGAACTTGAGTGAGTTTCCTTTCGATTGTGGAAGTCACGAAGAGCCGAACACTGAGGGCTCGTGCAAGAACGCGACCCATCCTTAAGTGGGGACTGCATGGTTGACAGGTGGCATAATAAAAAGCACCCAAAGGAAGGTGGGAACGGGTGATAGATGATGAACACATGTCGCCTGAGAAGGAGTCAACCCATTGTTGACTTATCGTATCTCGAGAACTCGCGAATGAGGAGAATGAGGGCTCAACACTCCAACCCGCGAAGTCACGAGATGCGAGTAGCGCTAGTATTTATCCTAGGAAGCAGGTAACCAGTGGTGGACATGTGTCACACTAGGGAAGATTCAACCCACTGTTGACTTATCGTGGCTCGGGGTTTCGCAGGATGAAGAAACTACACTTTGATCGCTAAGGCCATGAAACACCGAGAGCCGAGGTCTTGTGCGACGGGCAGTAGCGACACATCTCATGAGTATAGCATAGCGGGGTTGACAAGTGTCATGTGCGTGTCTCTTTGGCAGAGTCCATGTAACATTGAATTCTTGCGTCTCGGGGATTCTTGAAAGAGGAGCATGAGAACTCAACACCTCAACTGGCGAGGTTGCGAAGTAGTGCTAGTGTTTTTCCTAGCCCACGGTTACAGGTAGCAGGCACTAGTGAGGAGGGATCCATACCCGCATAGCATCTCGGGTATCGGTGTTTGGAGAAAGGGGAGCCAAGGATCTTGATTCTCGACTCGCGAGTTGCGAAAGGAGCTTGCGCTAAGGCCAACTTGTGGTCATTTGGGGAAGTTTAAGGAAGGAGAAGGTCTACTCTAGGCCCCATAGAAGTCTCGAGGATTCTTCTCCTCGAAGGAAAAGACGAAAAATCTAGGTTGTTGTAGTGGGTGTGTGACAAATGAGAAGACTTTTGCATTGTGGATTAGTGAATTTTATTCCATACTCCTCAAATGAATACTCAGAATAAATATTTAAATAATATTATCTAATGAGACAGATATCCTTTTATAAAATTAGAAGTCATTAGAGTCAAATACACCCATGGTAATGGTGAAGGATTCTCCAACACTTGTAACTTAGGATTATATTAGGGGGAAAGGTCTTTCAAAATATATTTTAAATTTTTTGTCTATATCATGAATTGATGAAGAAAGAGAGGTTCTTTCAAAAATACTTCCTAAGAGTTCAACAATCCCAAGGCTTTTGACTTCTACTGATCATGAAAAGAAGTAGTCTAATATCATTTTCCTCCAACCTATTACATCTACGAAAGAATTTGATTCTAGTAAATTTGATTACAATGATAAATCTATTCAAGTGAATCTTGGCCAGATGAATGTCATTGATATGATATAATGGCATATGAAGACTAGAGAAATGGTCTCTAGTAAATTGATTGAGTCAACGGTTGATGTCAAAAATATCCAAGTGATGGTCCACAGACTAGATAGACAGTTGAAGCGTCACAAGATAATTAAAAATGATTAAAAATGAAAGAATGACTAAGGAAAAGTAACTAGAATGAAAAAATTCCATCATGGTAACTAGATCCAGAGAATCTAAAATTGTCAAATATTTACTAGAATCTAACAATACAAACCTTAATATTTTGAGATCAAAATTAAAGATGCCTTGACATGTATAATCATAGGAGTTGATAGTAGTTAATGAGGAGATATAATCAATTATCCACGATAATATGACATTAAGGGAGTAAAATGATGTACACATGCAACATATCAATGAACTAACAAAAAAAAGAGTTGCATTGTAGAAGAACATTTAACCGCAGTTGAGAAGTTTTGAAAAGCGATCACTGAAAATTGTCTCAATCTAGATCTTTATCGAAACTTTTTCAATTATCTAGGTATCTAAATAATGACGATAAGATGATGGATATGTCTAGAAATGAAGATAATGTTGATGAAATGTTAGAACAAATAACTTCTTACAAGTCCAAGGTCCTAGAGCTTTCACAAAAGGTTCAAAGTGCAAAAAAGAGAAGAATAAAAAAACAAGAGAAAACTACTATTTTGAATACTACCCTAAAGGAAAAGGAATTATTCATCCATAATTTGCACCAACAAATTGATAAAACATAGTCACTTCTTAAGGAAAAAATGCAAGGTCATGAGGAACTAAAGTAGTTATTGTAACATACTCATAAGAAAATAACATGAAAGTGATGTCTAATTGTTGCAAAGTTTGAAATTTGGGATAATATGATTCACCAAATGACTGATTTCAAACTATTTTTCAAGTTATTCCATTGAGTTGAATCCTTAATGAAAAATGTACAGTTGGATATCAATAGAGTATGGTCAAAGTCTCTCAAAAGGATGAAGTTTTATGTCAAGTTGTTAAATTTTTTAACAACTTAACCCAAGAGTGATTGACATATATTGGAGTCATTGGAAAGAATGTTATAATAATGAATTCTAATACATTAAATGTTAAGAAGGATTTGACACATATTGCATAGGATAAATATAGTTTAGTGGACAAAGCTGGAAAAAAATCCACCCACCACCCTATTGAGTAAGTAATAACCACAATTGTTCTCATAAAACAATTCAATCAACAACAAGGTTCCCCACATCTAGGGGATGTTATTCCTTTCCATAATTCTTGAGAATTACTAGGAATTATGTTCACATGATGATACTATCATTAACATTCTTCCAATAACTCACCATGCTCGTCGGGCATCAACATCCTAGTTTTGGGGAGAGGCCCAAAGCCCTATGGGATTCAATCTCTTGACAAATTAACATTGACAGGGGCTAAGAACAACTTAGGCTAATTAGATTATCCATTTTGGGATATCACTCTCATAACTTTTAAAATAAAACACTTTATACCAATCCATAAAGAACACAGACTTATAATTAATAATCATATATGTATGTATGTATGTAAATGTATATCTATATGCATATGTATGTATATGTATGCATGTATGTATATGTATATCTGTATGTATATGTATATGTATGTATGTATGTATGTATGTATGTATCATATGGAATATTTAAAAGGTAGTTGGAATATAGATCTAAACTGTAGTCATTTCTGAGTGATTGTACTATAAAATATCAATAACAACTATTAGTGTAGATTTATCCTATTTAATAATTATCCCCATATTTAAAAGGTAGCATTGAAAGGTGTAACATTCCCATTTTTGAACCCCAAACTCACGATATGTATTGTAAATGTAGTATGTGGTCGAGAGTCAAGCGATGTATATTGTAAATGTGATGTATGGCTAAGAGCTAATATGTAAATGATGTAAATTGAAATATAGTGAATAAAATGTATCACCAACTGCAGATGGGCATGGACAAAGATTTGGGGGATAACTATCCACAAGACATGGAAGGGGTCCAAGGGGGAGAATTACCCATGTCTATTAAACCAAAACCCATTTCTCATTTCCTTCTAAATTATCCTTACCTTGAGGCTTCCATTAGATGTTGAGTGTTCTAGATCCCAATCATTGAATTCATGTAAGAGGGTTGGTGTGAGAGTCACTTTACATAGGTATTGAGAGAATGGGCATTGAGTACAATTAGCATGGGGAAGAGTGAGAGTCAAGAAAGCAAGATAAAGAGATGAAATTCACATGGATAGGAAACCAGATTTTGCACATTCACATTTTTGCATAGAGAGTTGTTTTTGCATAAATGTGGGAGCTTGAAGGCAGTCATGGTGGGAATTTTTGGTTGTTTTTTGGATATGTGATATCGTGGATAAATAATTTTTGTAGATGGGAGTAGTTGTTGAAAGATTGGTTGTTTTCATTGATGTCAACCCTAGTCATGGGTTTTGGACCGCAAGATTGATGGAGGTATTTGGACATGAAGGAAAATGCACATGTAGATACAAAACCCATGGGTGGATAGTATACATCATGTTGTTTCCGGTGGTATGTGGCACGTCACGTGGATCCTCATGGTTGAGGAGAAATGAATTTTTGAAGATGACAAAGTGAATTGAAGAAGGAAGTACATGTAGNGGTCGGCCCTAATGTTAAAAAGAAGTGACATAAATGGTATAAATAAACATCATTATACATTCATTTTGATACAAGTTGAATTTCATAGGAAATAAGAAGAAAAGAAGGCCGGATTTCAAGGGAGGATGAAGTCTTTTGGTGATGTGTTCTAAGCTATGTTATTTTCAGGTCATCTTACCATTTTTGCTATAACTTTTTTTCTATAACGATTTAGATGGTGAAATCACTATGGCATTGAGAAGACACATCAAGGTACCTTTGGTAAAAATTTCAGCTCTTGATTCTCTATAATTATGGAGATACACTCTGTGGAAGATAGGGTTTGTGACCAGTCCTGAAGCTAGTCAATAAACAGGTGTTCCGGGTAAAATAGTCATAACTTCTGGGACAAATTTAATTGGCAAGAGTATGGACTGTAGTTTCTTGTGTGAGAGTTTTAGAATCAAATGTTAAATATTGAGCGCGGGGCATTCTGTACAATTTTGGTCTCCTGAATAGACCAGAATTGAATAAAGTCTACCATTCTTTCTATAACCTCTTTTTGGGGAGGATTCAAGGAGTGAAAATTGGAAGAGTTTCAGAGAATACATTGAGTAATATTAAATATAGGATCAGAGTACTCCAATAATTGAAGAATTGTAGAAATTGAAGAAGTCTCAGGAAGCATTATCAGGTTCTACGTGATGATTGGTTGATGGTGATGATTTAATGTAAAGTTTTATTATCTCTCATATATTCTTGGGTGGAAGGAAGGGGTGTTAAGAACCAAACATCAAGATAGCATAGAAAAACCTCAGGAAAAGTAATCAACGCCTTGAAAAAGAGATAATTTCAGATAATAAGCCTCTTCGAGGGGGCAACCTCCTTTTACCCCACTTAAATGTTCAAGTACAAGATGA
>ML794543.1:107327-156555 GCA_009831015.1 Picea engelmannii
ATTGTGCATGGTGTATTGTGGTGTATTGGTGTAACTCTTATACTATTGTTCATTTCTCATTGGATATAGTTGAATGGTTTAAGTATAAGTTGAAAAATGTTTTAAATTGTACTTGATACTGATTCACCCCCTCTCAGTATCAATAGTAGCAAGTTGTATGAAATTCATCAAGGAAGCATGTGTTTTGGCTGTTGGGAGAATTTGTGTTGAAGTTGTGGAATTCCTCAAGTCCCAACAACAAGAATTCATTTCCAACCTATGTTGGAATCCATAGAGGGGAGTAGAAAGGCCTGAGGGACTGTGAGAAGTGAAGGGGGATTCCATCCCTTGGGTTGTGCAGGTTAAGGGGAAGTGTGCTAGTGGACTGGAATTAGCCGAGAGTTTAACTGCTGAAAGAGAGACATTAGCTAGCCTTAGGGATCTTCGTCTCTTGTGGATTCATAGACTTAGATTGGGGTTGTCTTGATGTTGATAACTAGAATAACAAGGATACGGTTGGGAGGAATGTCTATCCTCTACAAAAATTTGCACATTTTATAAGATACATGTTGTTATTTGATGAGTTTATGCATGTATATTGATAATATAGTTGTTTTGCAATTCACTTTGAAATATATTTCGTTATTATTGCTTGTTGTGAGTAGAATGATGCATTTAATTCCCTGTCTACATGGTTGAATGTTTTTGTAGGTATTTAGTTGTTGTTGTGTACAACAAGAGTAATTACATTTAAGTTTTTATTGAGTATCGATAGCTAAATGAACTTGAATATCATGTTATATGTTATTTTCCACGTTTAAATTTAGTATCATAATTTTTATGGAGTCGTTTTAGCAAGTGACATGACCCAACTACGAGTTGGGTATGTTACAAAAGGGATCCTATATCTATAGGTGAAAGCATTGTTTATGGTGCAAAAAAATGAGGAAAGGTTTGGACATATGAATATTTGATCTACCTCTTAAATTTACATATTTAGGATTAAGTTGTATCTACACTTGTGTTATCTTTTTAATTTCAAGAAAGAATATGATGTTCTATAAAAAGATGTGAATGAATCCACAACTAAGTGTAACATGATTTATTTAGTGTAGAATATATGAATAATTCATTTTAAATGATAATGTTTGTGGATATCCTTGGTAGATGAAAGATAAAAGCCCTTAACTTTAGAATAACAAATTACATCCAAAAAGAATAAACACAAGAATATAAAGAAAACCCTTAAGGTATGGTAACACCATCAATTACTCTTTATGGAAGGAATCTCTCCAGAATCCATGGTTGTCACAATAAATACGTGTTGAGTACATGTTTCCATTGATGCCGATGCAATCATAGATATAATGGCGCAAAGTTGGTGCATAGGCAAAGGAAGTGTGTGGAATGATTCTTTCTACTAAACTATCACATACTTATTCAATGGAACCCCTAGGAGAAGTCATGAAAGGTTGAAAACAAAAGTGTGCAGAAGGATCAAAGGACAAAAGGATAAAAGGAAAAGAAGGTATGGTTGAAAGTATGGTGCATAGACAAATGAAGTCATGAAAATATGAAAATAGAAGAATGTTGAAGGATCAAAGGAAAATATCAATGGCACAAAAGAAGATTGTGAAAGGAATGTGCAACAGAAGATCAACAACAAAAATCTGTCAAGAAGTGCACAGAAGTGACCGAGTTTTCCAGAAGTGCATGTAGAAAAAGGGATGATCTATGATAGAGTTCAGAAGTGAAGTATGATGGAAACTGATTTCCCTATGGATTGGAAGATGTTGGTAATGCAGTTTGATAAAGGATGGTTAACAACTACATAATGCTTTGAGTTAGTGCGAAGAAAAACACAGTGAAGTATGACAAGACAAAGTTGGTTTGATAAGCGACTGATTAGACTGCGACATAATCAATAGAATCTCAATAGTCAAGTAAGAGAGTCACTAAAGCATGCTCTTAGTCTTGTGAAGTGACTAGGTGAGTGCCTTGCAGTGAAATTCTGACAAATTGAAGACTTGAAGTCTTTCTCTCTCACTCTATCTACGTCGTGGGTGCTTTGCAGACTAGAATGTAAGTGTTGCAGGAGATGCTCTGATGATTTGGAGCTTAGTCATAGGAAGATTCGATCCGTTTGATTTAGTCAAAGTTTGTTTACAATGTAATTGTCATGCATCCGCATACTTTATTTAGACAAAATTGTAAATTATAGGATTTTGATGAAAATATAAAAATAGAAATTCATGGTGTTCTCTGGTGAGTGTTGTTGTAACATCCAGATCCACTGAGCACATTTTATACTAATTTATTCTTTGAGGACACTTGCGATCAAGTGATCCGGTTATGATACATTATGATTATGCTTTGATTATGAGTTATATGATGATATCATTGTGATTATATATATTGAAAGGTATTATTAATGAGTTATCCTGAGTGTGCAGGATATATGACAGGTTGAGGATGTCGATGGAATCAACAAACTTCCTTGAAATTTGGATTGAGTCAGGGAGTGGACTTGTATTTGGTTTGATTATTTTATTTACACTCCTGTGATTTATGTGAATATTTTAGTATGTATATTATGCATATGGATTATTGAAATTTCACTTGTCAGTGGATGTCAGCTTGGTGACACTTGCTAATCCGAATCATATAAGGAGTAAAGGTGTCATACATAGAAACAAGACAGATGAAGGAGAGGTGTGGCAACGTCCCTATCACAACCTACTAGCACTTCCACTGTGACCTGAACGCATGGTTAATGATTACCTCGTTTTGAGAGGTCCACGATGTTGTGAGGGAAGACTGAGACAGTCGCTCACGAAGAATTATAAGGGGTGCGTAATAAGGTGGAATCCTTATTCCTTAGACAACCCTTAGTCTTTCACAAAGTCGACCAAGTGGAGTGTTGAATCCAAGTGTCAGACAAACTTCCAAACTATTCAAAGGCGAGTGGGACCCTTGGAGCACAGAAGGGCGCTTTGAAGGGCACACAACACAAACAAAATGTGAGTCGATAAAAATCTATAAGGTCTAGAAAATAAAATAAAATACTTAGACTTGATAGAAAAGAGCATGCAAATAATTATGAAATTATAAACAAGAAAATAAAAAAGAGTCTAAGTCTAAAGAGTTTGATTAAGAAAACATAAAAAAATGGAATGAAAGGAAATTAGACAAGTAAGTTAAAATAAAAGAAGAAATATGAATAAATGGGTAGATGCACATGTGTGCATGAAAATAGTAAAAGGGATTTTTAAATAAAAATAAATAAAAACATGAGAGAATAGGTGGTCCACATAGAATAGTATCTTGAGTCAATCAACCACTACTCGTAACTAAAAGAAGACTCCTAATCCAAATCAAACTCAAATATAGTTAGGGGACACAAAATAAATGAAATATTGGGGAACTAAGGGACAACTAAGAGAAAAAATAGGAACAAATTGGGAAATGTGAAGGAAAATGCCTAATTAATCAAAATAAAAGATATTTTACATGTGCAACTTTGGGAGAGTGTGACAAATGGTGTGGGTGAATAATCATTTATTAAAATATTAAAAATTGGTTTATTGTGCATGAGAGGACATGTGTCATTGAGAATTTTTCTATAAAAGAAATGGAGAGGAAGGGAGAGGGAGGAACTTTTGGGAAAGTATTGTTATGCTACCAAAATTTTCTTGACTAACTTTTATTTGTGAGAGTTAGGATTTCAAACTTGTGTACAAAGTAGAAGATCTTCCTTGTGAGGGCAAGTTTTGTGCTATTGATCTCTAGTTTTTATGTGTGCCCCCTTTGTGTCTTGAGGGGCTAAGGGGGAAAAACATTACCCCTAGCGTTGGATGGGAGGTACCCGTGAAGTTCTTGGATTAGCAAGAAAAATAAATGATTAACACAAGTTCCATATTCAAGTTCTGCAACAAATTTCAGACTTCTCCGGTTACGTTATTAATTATTTTATTGAAAATCATTCTGAAAAAATTCTGATATTGTAAATTAGTAATTGATTTATTGTAAGTAATTATGCTAATGTTGATGGAATTAATGAGTAATATTTTTTATCAGTTATATAATGTTCAAGGATTTATGGATATGCTACTATACTATTAGTTGGTACCACAACTTTTACAATATATTTGTTTATGTGATAAGTCGTGCAAGCCATATTGAGGATTTACAAAGAGTATGAAAATATAGTAATTATTCAATTGAATAGTGAATATTATGTTCTATTTTTATATTATATGTACATATATGTAAATAATGTATTTCATTTTGTAATGGTTGTTTGATTCCTTTCCAATGAATACAAAGTTTGATACATGAGAAAATCTGCATGCGCATAATCTTCAAACTTATCGATAATCTTGGAAAAATTGTATATATTAGTCATAGAATTCGAATCTACTTTCAACTACTCAAGTTGATGCATACTTGTTGAAATTTATGAAGACACATTTATATTTCCAAACCATTCTTCATTATCGAGCATCGAGAATGAGGTTGTATATGAGAATGAAATTGACATAGTTTTAATTCAACGAAGGCAAAACATCGTTGGTAATTATCGAATGTGATTGATGGAAAGTACCTTTAGAAGGTATTACTGAAGCGCTTGATTATGAGTTCGTTGGGTGAAATTTTTTCTCAAACTTTAAAACACTCTTCAATTAAAACCATATAGGTAACTTGAGGGTGAAATCTACGACGATCTTGCATATTTTCCTGCAAAATTGTTCAGATCGTGTAGAGATTGTAGAGAACTATTAGGTTTTTTGTTTTTGTTTTTTAGTTTGTCCATGATATGTGGGACTAACCTGTGATTAAGAAATCACAAATCAGGGGCATCTAGGTTGTCAGAATCACTCAGGGATCGCACCCGGCCTGAGTCACACCAACCCTTAACATGGATGGATTTTTTGTCCCAACAAGTTTTGAACTAGTGACTTTAATATCGTGGAGCATCTTAACAGCACACTCTGTCACCGACTGTCCTACACCTAAAGAAATAGAGAACTATTATGCTAGTAACCTTCTAAATTCATGAAACAAATTTCTTAGCAAGGACACTGGTAGCTCATTGTCATGTGTATTATGGAGATGGTGTTTATTGTTACAGTGACACCTAAATGATATTGTGGCGTGAGAAAATTTTTGAGTGAAGGTTTTTAAGTTTGAGGAAAAATTTCACCCAGCCACCAATGGTTATTATCGCAACCTTAGTTCACTCTTAAATTCTGGGACATTTAATTAATAACTTACCTCCCATCTTAAGTTTCACCGAAACATCAGTTCGCTAGAGACCTCTGACTTTGCATTCAACTAACGGTGGAGCCAGGGAAAAGGAACGTTGGCACTTGTAAAATGTAATTTCAGTACCAAACTTCATAAACCCTAAAGTCCACCATGGATACATAGTAGTTGATTTCCAATTCCGTTTATTCTATAATTTGTTCAGTAGCCGAGGGAACGTGACATTAAATGACAATATGGAAGTCGAATTTAGTTTACATTATGGAGAAATTTGACAGCGTAGATGGTCTCATCAAATTTCTAAATTTAATCTCATTTAATCAGAGATCGATTAAAAATATCAATATGGTACAAGAACAATCAAGGATCTATTGTTACCTTAATTAATAACACCTCAATATTATTGTTGTTTAGTAATACCTTCCTAAAATTTGAAATCTTGAGGTCAACATGTTGATATTTAAGTTGTAACAAGAATAAGGTTAGCAAAGAGTTATTATCACTAGCGGGAATCTAATGGTATTTTTATACTATTACTTCACTTTGATTTTATTATCACAACAAGTAAATATTGTTAGTAGATAAAAATTATATTATATATATATAAATATTACCTTTGATATATATAACAAGGGTTGCATGGCAACGCAGTCCCTGTTGAGTCAGTTGGGAAATACATGTTGAACAATGAAACTTATTATAACTAAATGCACAAGTAATGCGTATTTTTTGTCAAAAGATAATAATTGAGGGTTGTTTGTTATTCAAAATGTATAGTGAACCATAAGCTTAATGGAACTATAACATTCATAAATATAATATAAATATAATAATAAATAATATATTAGATAATAAATATAATATAAATATAGTAATGCATAATAATAAATACATAGTACAACTTTTTATATTTAGATGTGGTGATTGGTGAAATTCATTGATTATGTAATTAATTCTACATATTGAAAGACGTGAAGGGAGCAATAACACTTCAATTCTATCAACCAATTAGAAATGAGAAACACAAGTATTTTTATTATATCCAAAAATGTATATTTGTTTTCCTATGTTAAACATTACATTGCATACACACATTTATGGTAAAATGCAAATTAATGTCACATCAATGTCACATCAAAAGGAAACTCATTGCTATAGTCCCATGGCAGAGACTAATAAAAGAACTTGTATGTATCATAATGTTAACTTTTTTCTTGATAATTAATTATCTTTAAATTACGAACAATAATTTAATTATTTATAAATGCTATTCCAATGAGGTATAGTAATGACTATTGATGCTTTATATTATGCCTTGTATTCTTTATCATTGGGATCAAAGTGTTTGCGCTTTACCGATATGAGGATGTCGTCTGAGCAATCTCATTATAGTCATGTAACTAAAATTTTCTTATGCATTTGAGTTTAAATTTGAACATCTTAATATGTAGTAAAACATTACTCGCATTCTCTACCCCATTGATCAATTCATTGGTAGGTTGTACAATAAAAACAACTATGTTGAGTGGTTTTTAAAAAATAAATTAATCGTCCTTGTTTGGATCAGATCTTTTAGTCACTTATGGTTAAATTTTCGCATTTAAATTTGAGACTAGGATTCGTTATGAGTATAGACAACATCATGCACTAGTCTAGTTAGATTGTTTCATGTTATTGTAACTTTGATTCTCATTTTATTGTTCCAAAGTGATATTTGGTTATTGGATTTTAGGGACGTTGAACACTGAATTGATTGATACTTAAATTGTTGTCATTACATTAATTTGTCCTAACCTATATATTTATTGCCATATATATTTGTGTGACATGTTTGACTTATATTTAAATAAACAAAAATAAAATAAAATAATGTTCTTCTTCATTAATTTCTCTAATATTGTACTACGAATGGAGGTTTAATACATATGGTATCAGAGCGTGTTCAACTCTACGACACCGGACCCATTACGCCTTCCACTGTTTTTATTGATAGTTAAAAATGTATCGCTAATACAAAATTTAAATTGCTCCATGTAGGTAATCATAGTTAGAGGACGCAAGATGAGTAGACATCGCGGTGCGGGAGGAAAAGGCACGCTTCCTTCGAGTGCATCCATGCCAGAGGGATATAACCCATAGGAATATGAGCAGACTACTGAGAAAGAGTAGGTCGCAGTGGGAGATGTGGTAGGTATGATGAGATCCTTCCAGAGGATATCAGAGGCATTCATCAATTGCCTTGATCAGGATGAGGGAAGGGAGTTTGAGCTCAATGAGGGTGTGCAACACCCTCCTGTGGTGAGTGGTAATATTCATAGAGAACTCAAGAAGGTAAAATTTCTCGATTTCACGGTTGCCACAAATGTCTTAGCCACCGACGCATGGTTGGAGAACATGGTGATGTGCTTCACACTATGCGATTACACCTCGAACAAGAAGGTCTTCATGGTGGTATTTCAATTGAAAGGGGGTGTGTTTCTTTGGTGGAAGACACTCTTACCTCAACTAAACATTGTCGTTGAAGATGTGTCATGGGAATTGTTCAAGGAATGATTCCATGAGAGGCACTTGTTCAAAGAATTCATTGAATGCCAACTGAATCAGTTCAATGCCTTACGACAAGGTATTCGTACAATACAAAAGCATGAGGCCAGGTACATGGATCTACTCAAATATGCTCCACATATGAACATTGAGAAATTAAAAGTTAGCAATTTTGTGTTCATCCTCAACTTCAACATTCATGCGAGACTAAGGATCTTGATGCCTCAGACAATGCAAGATGTAGTTCAGAAGTCCCTCGTTGTTGAGGAAGAGATGAATAGTGGGGTTCAAGGAAGTATTCCTTCCAAGCATACAGGACATGCATCACCCAGAGCATCGTAGTAGTAGACACCAGCTAGGAAGACTTCTAGGCACCACAATGCACCTAGAGGACCTTTATTTTCCACGTCGCATAGATTGACTACTAGTTAGAGGAGTTCGTACAGAGAAACACAACATCAACAACATCTTCGTCCTCAATAACAACAACAGGATAGACATGTTCTACATAATACACCATGAAAGAAGATTCATTTTCCAACATCTTCTTCCTCTGTGACCAGGAACACCAGACCGAAGAATGGATGTTGGACATGTGGAAAGCCACATTGCCAGAGAGACTATCCTATTGAGAAGGAAAAGAATGTTGAATCAACAAGACCGACAACAATTGGAGATTTGGGCAAAGCCCGTGGGATTCATGAGGTGTGAATAAATTCTAGGTCGAGCATCTATCTACAGTGCTTGAGACTTTAGGTATGATAGTTGATCAACAATTTAGTGTTTTGATAGATCCAAGAGATACACATATTTTTATATCTAGTATTGTGCTTAAAAGAGTTAAGGTGAAGGTAGTAGAACAAGATGAGTTTAGTTATGTGGAAATGACATCTAGTGCCAAGAAAAAGTTTGGAGGAAAAGTGAAGGATTGTAACATTAACTGGATGACTTCATAACACGTGTAAACCTATATGTTACAATATTGGGATCTTATGATATAGTGACCGGAATGGATTGGTTAGAATCACACGATGCGATACTTAACTGCAAGAAGAAATGGTTAAGTTTGATTGATGATTTGGGATAGAGTAGAGTAATTGTAGGAATTAACCAAGGAGTGTTGTTGAGATTTATTTCTTCCCTACAATTATAGAAAAGTATGTGTAAAGGATGTAAGTTGTATGCCATTTTAGCACTTAACAAAAAGGGGGACACGAAAGGATTATAAATCCTTTGTGTAGTGTCGAAGTTCACGAATGTTCTTCCTGAATAGCTACCACGTTTACCACCAGTAAGAGAATTGGATTTTACCATATATCTAAAACCTGAAACTGAACCGATTGCAAGAACACCATATTAGATGTCGACACCAAAATTGCAGTAGTTGAAAATGAAATTGAAGGAGTTGTTGGATTTGGGACTTATATGTCCAAGTGTATCACTGTGGGGTGCACCAGTTGTTTTTTTAAGAAAGAAGGGCATATTGTGGAGGATTTGCATTAACTATTGTCAATTAAACAAATCCACGATCAAGAAATAGTATATGTTGCCAAGGATTGATGATTTATTTGACCAAATGAAAGGAGGAACGATGTTTTCAAATATTGACTTGAGATCAGGATATCACCAATTTCGAATTAAGGAGGAAGATATCCCTAAGACCGCATTTAAGATGAGATTTGGTCACTATGATTTTATTGTTTTACCATTTGGATTGATGAATTCCTCGAGCATATTCATGAGTTTAATGAATGGAGTATTCTTGGAATACTTGGAAAATTTTGTACAAGTATTTATTGACGATATACTGATTTATTCTTGGATGAAATAAGAAAGCGACAAACACTTGAGATTGCTCTAACAATGTCTAAGAGAAAACAAGTTGTATGGGAAGTTGTCAAAATGTTCATTTTATCAGACAAAGATTCATTATTTGGGACATATCATATCTAGAGAAGGTATTGCTATGGATATAGAAGAGGTTGAGGCTATTATGGAATGGCCAGAACCAACAAATGTATAGGAAGTACAAAGTTTTATGTGCTTAGTAGGTTATTATCGATGTTTCGTTGAAGGTTTTTTAAAGATAGCAAATCCAATTATGGAATTGCAGAAGAAAAACAAGAAATTCATATGGTCATAGAAATGTGCAGAATCATTTCAAAATCTTAAGGAGTTATTAAGGAAAGCACCAATACTAAAGGTTCCTGACATGGACAAGGAATTCTTGGTATGCATAGATGCATCCAAGGAAGGTCTAGGTGGATTATTGATGCAATATGGTCAAGTGATTGTTTACATTGCAAGGAAATTAAGAAGGCATGAAGAGAACTGCCCAACACATTATTTGGAGTTATTAGTGATTATATATGCCTTACGAGTTTGGATACATTACTGTTATAGAAAGATTTTCCTCACCCTATGCAATCTTTCACAGAAGGCCTTTTTCCATTTCCTTATGCAGACTTATCATCCCTGTTTGTAAATTCCAGAGATAAAAATACAAATTTTTCCACGTGTACGCACCTTTCCTACTATATAGCATGCGTATACATAGGCTGAACCACTACAACCCGTGTACATCAGGATTTGTGCCCAAAAATGAAAATTGCTGTCGAGTTTCCATGTCACGACAAGAGATCTATGATCCTTGGCCTTCCATACACTGGAAATGTTCTGACTTGAAACTTTAGTTCCATTTGAAGGCTATAAATGGGCCAATTCTGAGCTATGGAAAGGAGGAGAAAGAATTCAACTTTGAGAGAAAAGTTACTATGGAGAAATTATTTGCTTCATATTGAGTCTGCATCCCTTTGTCCTTTTAGTCAGAACAAAGTGTTCATCCCCCAAGCTCTTCCCTTATTGATTGAGAACTCCATTGTCTCTCTTCTTTGAGCTTTCCTTTGGTGGGGGATTGAAGTGGTGGAGGCCCATCTGGAAGGAACTTAGTTTCTCGGTTCTGAACCATGCCGACACGGAAGTCTGTAACATTTTCACTTCTGTTGATTACATATTAATAGAAATACTCTTTTCCCATCCAATTGATATCTTGAAAATATTTGAATTATTATTCCATGGGTGTATTTGTCATTTTTATTAATGGATTATGCTATTGAATGTGATAACATTATTTATTATCACCATATGATTTTTTTGCTTGGTTGTTGAGGACTAGTTGGAGGTATATTGTTTTGGGTCAACTGCTCAATGGTGGACTTCATCGAACGTCTAGACGAGATAAGCCTTTTATCTTGTCTTGCTAGAATATTTGTTTACATAACATACTTAAGAATAGAGTTGATTTATACAGTCGTTTCTGTCTGTTGTGGTTTACCCTAGCCATAGAGATATTTTTCTCGTAATAATTACCTTATCGGATGAAAATTTGAGTTAAAAACTAATCACTGTGGATTGCAACACATTTTTACTCAAAGTGACTTGAACACACAACAAAGGTGTTGGTCAGAACTACTAAGTGAATATGACTCCAAGATTACTTACATTAAGGGAATGGTGAATAGAGTAGCAGATGCATTGAGTCGAAGACCATGCATATTCTGAATAATACCTCTTAAGATGAATCTTTGAGAAAATATTTTATCTTTACAGATAGATGATGACTAGTACAAGGAATTTAAGTTCAATATTGGACAAGATACCATGATGGTACCGATTTTTGAAGGTTATTCATTGGATAATGATGGATTGTTGAGGTATAACAACATAATTTATGTATCAATTAATGATGAATTGAGGAATTTGATTTTGAGCGAAGCTCATCGAGCACTGTAGGCTCATCCTCTAGTCACGAAGATGAAGGAAGACCTTAAGCCTTTATTATTTTGGAAAGGAATGAAAGCGTATATAGTTAATTACATGTAAATATGTATAGAATGTCAGCAAGTGAAGGTTGAACATAGACATCTAGCAGGATTGTTACAACCACATGTGATTCCTGAATCAAAATGGGAAGTCATTTAAATGGATTTTATTGTTGGATTTCCAATGACGGCGAGGCACGATTCTGTTTTTGTGGTTGTTGATACTCTCACAAAGAGTGCACACTTTATTTTAGTTCGTATGATGTATTGGGCTCCAGATATAGCTAGATTTTTTATTAGCGAGATTGTGATATTGCATGGTGTACCTAGGAAGATAATTTCTAATAGAGGAATAATATTGACTGGACGTTTTTGGACTAGTTTCCAGGAGTATTTGGGAATGCAAATGGATTTAGTACTACATATCACCCTGAAACATATGGACAAACTAAAAGAAAAAATAAACATTAGAGGATATGCTTCAGATGTATGCGATGGATCAACAAAAGTGTTGGAAAGACTTCTTTCCATTGGTAGAGTTTGCATACAACAACAATTATCAGAGTATGATAAAGATGGAACCTTTTGAGTTTATTTACAGATGACCATGTCAAACACCTCTGAGTTGGGATTGACCAGAGGATAGGGTCCTAGTGGGATCGAAAGTAATCCAAGAAATGGAAGAGCAGATGTGAACTATAAGAAAAAGAGTTAAAGAAGCACAAGATCAAAAGAAGAGTTATGTTGATGCACATCGCATTGACCACAATTATGAAGTTGGTGACAAGGTTTTCTTACGACTGAAACTGCATAAGAGTTCGATCAAGTTTGGAAATGGTGCTAAAATCTCTCCCAAGTTTGTGGGACCTTTCAAATTTTTGGAAAAGAAAGGACGCATGGCTTACCGACTAGTATTTTCTGATTCTTTGAGGTGTATGCATGATATATTTCATGTATCTATTTTGCGACATTATATTTCATATCCATCACATGTTATTGACATGATTTCTTTGTAGGTGTCGGATGACGGTGCTCCATTCTTTATTGCTTTAGATACATTTAGATACATTTATTGTTTTAGATACATTTATTGCTTCATTCTTTGACTGTACAAACTTCAGAATGAAGTTTAAAATAAGAGGGGGTGTATGTAACATCCATATCCACTGAGCACATTTTATACTAATTTATTCTTTGAGGACACTTGAGAGAAAGTGATCCGGTTATGATACATTACGGTTATGCTTTGATTATGAGTTATATCTTGATATCATTGTGACTATATGTTAATATATATATATATATATATATATATATATATATATATATATATATTGACATGTATTATTGATGAGTTCTCCTCAGTATGTAGGATACATGACAGATTGAGGATGTTGATGGTATCAACAAACTTCCTTGGACTCTAGATTGAGTCAGGGAGTGGACTTGTATTTGGTTTGAGAATTTGATTTACACACATGTGATTTATGTGATGATTTTAGTATGGATATTATGCATATGGATTATTGACATTTACCTTGTTAGTGGATGTATGCTTGGTGATGATTGCTAATATGACTCACATAAGAAGTAAAGGGGTCATACAAAGAAATGAGATAGATGAGGGAGAGGTGTGGAAACGTCCTTGTCACAACCTATTGACACTCCCTTCATGACCTAAGTGTATGGTTAATTATTAACTCGTTCCAAGAGGTCCATGATGTCGTGAGGGAAGACCAAGATAATCGCTCATGAAGAATCCTAAGGGGCGTGCAATAAGGAAGAATCCTTATTCCTTAGACAACCCTTAGTCTCTCACAAAGTCAACTAAGTGGAGTGTTGAATCCAAGTGTCAGAAAAACTTCCAAACTAGTCAAAGGTGAGTGGCACCCTTGGAGCATGGAAGTGCATCTTGAAGGGCACGTCGTGCAAAAAAAATGCGAGTCAATAAAAATCTAGAAGTTCTAGAAAATAAAATAAAATACTTAGACTTGATAGAAAAGAGCATGTGGATGATTATTAAATTATAAAAAATAAAATAAAAAAGAGTCTATGTCTAAAGAGGTTGATCAAGAAAAAAAAAAGAATGAAAGGGAATTAGACAAGTAAGTTAAAGTAAAAGAAGAAATAAGAATAAATGGGTAGATGCACATGTGTGCATGAAAATAATATCTTTATAAAGGGATTTTTAAATAAAAAATAAATAAAAACATGAGAGAATAGGTGGTCCACATAGAATAGTATCTTTAGTCAATCAACCACCACTCATAACTAAAAGAAGAGTCCTAATCCAACTCAAACTAAAATCTAGTTAGGGGACATGATGCAGGAGCATCGCTCCACCTCAACAAATGCGCTATCATGCCAGCACGCAAACGGGCAATGGAGAAAGGGAGAGGCATTAAACCTCCCATTTTTAAATTTGAAATCAGATCCCATGAGGATTTGTGTTGTAAGGATTTTAATTCCAGACCATACCTTTGTACAGGTAGTGGTTGTGGTTTCCTTAAATGGTTACCTATAGCAGGTCCAGATCATAGTCAGTTCTGGATGAACATTTATGTAATGAGCCGTAGAAGTATGGTGTTGTATCTGAGATAGTGATAGCACTAAGACAGTGAGGAGAGGATAAGCTCGTAGAGCCCTTTTTTGTAATTAAGGAGACTTGAGAGAGAGAGATATAAGGTAGAGAGGCCTTAGGAGGTCTTAGAAGTTTCAAGAAAGAGCTTGAGAGATCTGAGACTTTGTTACAGTCTAGTTTTGTAAACATCTATATAGACACATAGAGATAATAAAGAATCATTTTTTCCTACATATCGTGTGTTTATGTGTTAATGTGTTTGTGAATGTTTCATGAATGAATGTTGTAGATATGTGATAAGTTTCATTTACAGTAGGAAGATAGATTTATTTTATCTTCATCGAGTTGTGTAATATTGTTCTGGATTCTTTAGGCTATGCAAGGAGTTGTTATAACCCTAATTTGCACCAAACATGCATACCTGGCATCAGGCCATATAACTTGCCACTTTTTCCAAGCCACCATTGAACAACTCTTCTAAAAACCAACCTTTTGAAGATCTACATGCCTTGCACCACTACTGCACGCATGTATACACTAGCTGACCCATTATAGCCCACATTTACTCACAAAAGCACAAAAAATAGAAAGTTGTAGATAAAATACAGATTTTCGGGTAATTGACTAAACCGTTTGACCACCCATAACTAGTCACTCAACTAGATAACTACCCTCTTTTAGCCTATAAAAGAAGAGGTAGGGATCCCATTTGAAGGGAGAAATAAAAAGAGAAAAGAAACTCTGCCCTTTTTTGTATTCCCCTTGCCCCAATCTTTTGCAAACATTTTGTGAGAACTGAAGAAGAGAAGCATATGTGGAAGCGGTTGGTGCACAGTTGAAGAAGAACCTAGGACCGGATTCGAGGAGTAGTATCCGATATCACCATTGTAAGTGACTTTTGTGAGGTTAATAAAAAAATTTACTTTTCCCATCCCGCCATACGAGGTGTTCAATATTCAGTTTTGATTGATATTTTATTAGAACATCTAACCCACTAATTTTATATATAAGATGCATATTCGTAGTTCTTTGATTGTTTGTTTTTGAATGCAGGTTGGCTTTGGGAGGTGACTTGCAGTCGAGGAGAAACCGAACAAAAAAGGATCGACACCAAACATGGAGTTTAAGGTAGAGTCACCGGATCCTTTTTTCCTTGTTGGAACTGACTGTTCCCCCGAGGAGATTCGAATATACATGGATTTATTTAAAGAATTCTTTGATAGTTTTTCCTGGTATTATGAGGAAATGCTAAGAATTGATCCAAGAATCATAGAACATGAAATCATGACTTATCCTGATGCTAAGATGGTCCAACATAAGCTTCATCCATTCAATCCTAAGAAAGCAGCAGATATTAAGGCTGAAGTAGAGAAACTGCTCAAAGCAGGTTTTATCTACCCCGTCCATTTGACCCAATGGGTGTCAAATATCGTTCCAGTCGACAAAAAATAGGGTATGATTCATGTATGTATGGAATTATGTGATTTGAACAAGGCTTGCCCAAAGGATAAATTCCCCATGCCATTTATTGACCAGATAGTCGATGAATGCACAGGTTGCGAGTCCTTTTCTTTCATGGATGGTTTTTCGGGATACAATCAGATACAGATCAAACCCAAAGACTAACACAAAACTGTTTTCATTTGTACGTGGGGTACATTCGCTTATTGAAAGATGCCTTTTGGTTTGAAAAATGTTGGAGCTACCTTTCAACAGGCCATGTCTTTTGCTTTCCATGATCTCAACCATATAGTCAAAGCCTACCTTGATGATTTAGCATCACAATCTCATAAGAGAGTTGATCATCCCACACACCTCCGACTTATCTTTGAGTGATGTCGCTACTACCAGATTTTCTTGAATCCAAACAAATGCAGTTTTTGCGTGACGTCAGGTCATCTACTAGGTTTCATAGTTTCAAAAACAAGGATCATGGTCAATCCTCTCAAAGTTGAGGCAATAGTTCAGTTGCCTCCACCATGCACAATCCTTCAGCTTCAGAGTTTACAGGGAAAAAGTGAACTTTTTACGACGTTTCATCGCAAACTATGCTGAGATCACAAAGGGATTTATGCCTTTACTGAAGAAGGACGTTCCTTTTCATTAGGATGAAGCCACTCAACGCTCTTTCAAAGCATTTAAACATGCCCTCACGACTACCCCTCTGCTTCCTTCACCCAATTATAATAAGGACTTCTTATTGTACTTGGCTGCGGCAGAGTCGACCATTGGTATGGTCTTGGTTCAGGAGGATCATTTTCTCTCAGAATATGTGATTTATTACCTGAGATGAGGCCTAGTTGGACCGGAACTCAATTATTCCCACGTTGAAAAACTTGTGTTGGCAGCAATTCATGCTGTCCAATGGTTCTGTCATTATATATTGTTTTAAAAGACCACTGTCATTGCCATTGTGAATCCTTTTCAATATGTGTTGGCACAACGAGTAATTGGTGGAAAGATCAGTAGATGTATAGTTGTCCTTTATGAATTTGACTTAGATTTTGTTTCGGAAAAATCTAAAAAGTCGTTGGTCTTTGTGGAACTCATCTCAGAACTTCAGGTCGAATCAGGTGATGTTATGCCCAAAGAGTTGCCTATTAAAGGAGACATGTTTTTGATCATGTCTTCGGACCCTTAGTAAGGAGATATACTTGTCTATCTCTAGAATTTGAAGTGCCCCGCCTCTGCTTCTCATGATGAGCATCGCCGTATACACCATCAGGCCAATAACTATCTCATACTCGAGGACACTTTGTATCGTCAAGGTGTAGATTGGATCCTTCGTCGATGTCTCACATAAGAAGAAGCAGAAATCGTGCTTAACAATTGCCACACTGGAGCATGTGGCGGTCATTTTTCTGGTTTGGAAACAACCCAAAAGATTCTACTAGCTGATTACTTCTAGCCAACATTAATCAAAGATCGTGTTGAATCGGTCAAGAAGTTCCACCAGTGTCAGATCTTCTCTTGGAATATGAGGGCACACATTGATCCCATGTTTCCTGTCATTACCGTTGGTCCCTTCACCAAGTGGGGGATTGATTACACTTGTTGGCACAGGGGTAGACCCAGGGTTTAGCTCCAAGAGAGCACCAACAAGCCCTAGCTACTGGCCCTTTCGGCAACACCTACGAAGTATATGCAGTCTCACTCGAAGAAACTATGAGGGGGTTGCAGGAAAGAGATGCCTACAACCAAGGGGAATATCAAGTGGATCTAACACAGGAACAACACAACATTCATATACCACTTATCAACTTGATCTACTCCATGCATCTATCATATCTACCTTAGCAATGCAATAACAATATATGAAGGACAAATACAAAATACCAATCATACACAACACAAAATATACGTGGTTCACCCTCTCTCTAGAGCTAAGTCCATAGAATTGTGCTATATTATATTGATGTAAAGCATACAGTTCTTGTCTGCGTTCTGAGCTAGCAGATCTTCTATTCTCCTATATTTCTCTCCCCTCCCTACACACCCAACTGTAGGGTTGATATTCTCACCCAGCTGAAGATCTTACAATCCAGAGGGCTCTTGTACCCAACACTTCTCTCTCTCACACTACTCAACAGTAACAATAACAACACAACAACCCAAAAGTACCAACCCAAAACAACAACCCAACCTAGGCCTTTTAGACCTCTATTTATACATTACAATCACTCACCGACATCCTTAGGCCAAAACCTAAGTGTCCAAAACCCTAGATACCAAAACCCTATGTGTCTAAAACCCTAGGTCAACTTGACCCATGTTTTCAGGGCTTCGCTAGCCTGTCTTTCCTAGGTCAACTTGACCCATGTTTTCAGGGCTCTAGCCAATGTGTTATGAACTTCCTAGGATGCTTGATGAACTTGTTGTCATAAACCAACACTAGATCTCCTTGTCGAAATGCCTTCTTCTTGATGTGCCCGTCGAAATGCCTTCTTCTTGATGTGCCTGTCACGAAATGCCTTCTTCTTGATGTGCCTATCGAAATGCCTTCTTCTTTATGTGCCTGTCATGCAAGTCTCTCTTCAACATATCCAATATCATCCATACCCGTAAAGGAAGCAATTCTCAGGCTTGGTACAAAATACTCCATTGGAACAACAACTTCAAGACCATAGACCAACTTAAAAGGGGTCTTCATTGTCAGCTTCTTGCACGTGGTTCTATAGGCCCATAATACTGTTGGTACTCTTAAATCCCAATCATCCTTGTTCACACAACATATCTTGGTTAGTTTTGTTTCCAAAATCTTGTTGAATGCTTCAACTCTCCCATTTGCTTGTGGATGGTATGGTGTGCTCTTTTGATGGTGGATTGCAAATTCTTCAGTCAGGTATTCCACTGTCTTATTGATGAAATGTGTTCCTTTATCTCTCATGAGGATATTTGGGCATACAAACCTGGTTATGATGTCATCAAATATGAAGTGCACAACTGTAGTTTCACTACAGTACTTAACTACTCGAGCTTTGAACCATTTGGTCAAGTACTTTGTTGTTGTGATTATGTACCTTGCTCTTGTGCACTTCCCTGGTGGGTTTATAGGTCCAAAAAATTCAATAGACCATTTCTCAAATGCTTGTAGGTTCAATTGTGGTGCCAATGGAATTTGATCTCTTCTGGATGGTTTCCAAACTCTCTAGCATACATTGCAGCCTCTAGAATAGTCTTTAGCATCTGTGTGTAAGGTAGGCCACTAAAGTCTAGCTCTCAGGACTTTTTGTGCAATTGCTTTCCCTGCATAATGTCCTCATGTGATGCCTTCATGAGCTTCTGCAAGGATCAGTGGGCGTTCTGCCTCCATAACCCATCTTTGCAAGATCTCATCCGGTCCCATGTTGTATAGATGACTGGATATAAGTGAAAAGTATGCACTGCACACCACTAGTTGTTTCTTCTGGGGAATTTTGTACTCGTTAGGTGCCATGCCTATTGACAGGAACTGGACAATGTCTGCGAAGTGGTCATCGATTTTTCTAATGGCTAGAAGTTGTGCATCTGGTAGTGTATACTCCAAACTGGCGGGTTCTTCACCATGTTCCAACATCGACAAGTGGTCAGGTCCTTTGTTCATTCTTCCTGGCTTAACTATGATCTCAAAATCATATTCTTGAAGCAACAGAAGCCATCTGCATATTCTCCCCCCCAACACTGGCTTGTTGGCCATGTACTTCAACGCAGAGTGATCAGTAAACATTTTAAAGTGTCCTCCCAACAAATAGTGACGAAATTTCTGTAGTTCGTACACCATGGCTTATCCCTCTCTTTCAGTAGTGGTATAATTAATCTCAGTTGTGGATAACTTTTTGCTAGCAAATGCTAGAGGATGGTCAATATATCCTTCTCCCAGTTGTGCTAATACAACTCCTAAAGAAATAGAGGATGCATCGACATGCACATGAAACTCTTGGGTCCAGTCTGGTAAAACCAAAAATGGGTGCAGTAACCATTTTCTCTTTCAGTGTGTTGAAGCTCTGTTGGCATTCTTTAGTCCAACTAAACTAACAATCCTTCTTCAACATCTTCTCCATGGGCGCTGTGATATGAGCATATTCCTTAATGAACTTCCTGTAGTAGCCTGTGTGTCCCAATGCAGTCCGTAGTTGTTTAACTGTTGTAGGAGGGGTTAGATCAACTGTAATGGCGATCTTGGATGGATCTACCAATAATCCTTGCTTACATACAATCTGTCCTAATAAAATTCCAAATGGGAAAAAAAATGTGTTTCTTTATATTCAAATCAATTTGACACTGTCTACATTTATCCAACATTAGCCTTAGACATTCAATGCGATTCTTCAATAAAATAAAGATAGTCCAATCATCAAAATATGCTTCTAAAAATTTATGCAAAAACTCCTTGAATGCTTCGACCACCACCTTGGAAAAGATCGTTGGGGCATTCTTCAATACAAATAGCATTATTTTATACTAGTAGGACCCCCATTATGTTGTAAATGTGGTCTTGTGGCAATCTTCCTTGGCAATCCAGATATGATGGTATCCTGAAAATCCATCTGTAAAATAATATACCTCTTGGCCTCCCACATTATCTAACACTTCGTTAGTGAATGGTGTAGGGAAGGGGTCATGTAAACAAGCATCATTCAGCTTCTAGAGGTCTACACATATTCTTATCTCTCCTATCTTCTTGTCTTGTACCACCATAGGGCTAATCCACTCTGATTCTTCCACCAGTTTTATAATCCGTGCTTCCAGCATTTTGTCAAGCTCAATCTTCACTTTCTCCTTATATTTGGGGTTCAATCTGTAAGGTATTTGTTTGAATGGTCTAGCATATGGATTTAAGGGAATCCTCATCTATCCCATAAGATATTTAATGCCCTTCATATCAGTGAACTTGGTTGGAAAAAAGTCCTGATACTCATGCAATAACTCAATAATCTTGTCAATGGTGGCAGCATCCCAATAATATTTGACATTGGCAAGCTTCGGTGTCTCCTCTGTTCCAATATTGACTTTCTTAATATTAATCGGCTATCCAATGAATGGTAGCTCAATTCATGGTCCTTCCACATCTCTCTGGCCTTCTGTTTATGCGATGTTTACCTTGCTCGAATCATCATCTTCATCTGCATTAATGTTATAACAGCCTTGCAGTTTATGGAGAGGCGCAGTCCATTCATCCTCTTCTTGTTCCAAAGGGAGGCTAGCTGCCTCTTTAAATACTTTCTGTCTCATAATCTGTAATGCTTGGTCTACTGAGGGATATTCACTTTCAAATAAAAAGGTGGTTACAAAATTCTGAATCATACCTTCCCAGTCTACAGTGATGAGGCGCAGCTTCGCTTGAAGGTACCAGTTGATAGGTGTAGTGTATAGCGTGTTAACGAATTTGTGCACCCACTTTTCTCAAGGGACATCGCTCCAGGCTTATTCACAGCTTCTCACATGGTCCTTTGGGCAGCTTCGACCTGTGTAGCGAACTTCGCAACCTTCTACCTGTGCTGAGAACCTCGCTGTCATTAAGGTATGACACTGTATCCAATCTGTAATATTTCTTTTATGTGTTCCCCACCATCTCGCTGGTGTGGCTTTCAGGGCCTCATCCATGGATAGTAATATTTTTTGTATTGGTACATTCTCCTCAAAGTCCGACAAGAATGTTTCTAAAGGATTCAAACCATCAAAGGTGGGTAAGTTACTTATTGTTGTGTCAATCCAGCGAACTTCTCTAGTTAATCTAGAACATCTTCTTTTGGATACTTCGTACATATTATTATTTTAGTTCTCCAGTGCTTCTTCTAAATCTAATGAACGTGCTCTCTCACTTCACCAGCTTAGCTTCCCATCGGGTGTAGGATTAATGTAATCCTGTTGTCTGGCAATTATCTTGCAGATGTTTTATAATGCATATGTGTAGTCTTCTTCTCTGATGGGCTCTGTGTATCGTTGAACTTCATCAGGATATAAAGGTGCAATGACCCTAAGACCATCAAATTAAAAATTCATATGTCTCTTCTTTAAGTCAACAACAATAGAGTTATTGAAGGCCCAGTCAATTCCTAACAGTGCCAGGTAAGGGTAGTTGTCATCAACTATTTCAATTACCTCGAAATCTGTAAATGTTCTTATTCCATCGACGTCCACAAGGAGATGCTCCAATCATCCAAATGGGATGACAACTTGCTGGTTATCCATCCTAAACCTGATAGGGGAATATATCAACTTTGGTTTTCCCATCTGTGCCCAAGTTTTCTTCGTCATGACATTGACCTCCGACCCTAAGTCGAGTACCACATAGTCTATCTCATACTCTCCTATTTGAGAATTCAAATGTAATTCCATATTTTTCCTTCTATTTTTACCAATTTGGTGTACTTCCCTATTCAGTAAGGGATCTATATTTCCTAGCTCATATTGTCTGATTAAATTTTGTAACTCTTGTACAATGCTTTCATCCTAAAATAACTTAATACAAGTATGTAAAAAGTCCATGAGCTTGCTTATCTCTTTTCCTTCTCTTAGCGAAGTAGACTGATGAAATGCATGAGGCATACCATACTCTCTTACTTCTGGTCTTGTCTTTGATGAAGAACCTTGGTCTCCTCTAAATTCTTTTCATGTTGCCTCAAACATTTGTCTTTCTTTCTTTGCATCAAAGGCTTGGGTCTTCTCTGCATCTTTCCAAATTCATGAATCTCCTGTAATCTTCCCTTGGGTCAGTCTGTCTTCTCCTGTAACAACACCTCCTATGGTTATAACATCGAATCTAGGGTATCCTCTGCGAGGTTCAGCATAGATCAGTTGCACTTGCGAGTTCTGTTGATTTCCTCGTCTTTCCTGAATCTTAGCTAGCAGCGCAGGACAATCTTCTATAACATGGTCAAACGAGTTGCAGTAGCTACAAGTGGTACAAAGGTTCTGATAATCCCTTGCAAGGTGTCCTGGTTGTGTGTAGTTATAATAGATGATCTATCCTTAGCCTCGACCCATTCCTCCTCCTCATCCTCTTCCTCTGAATCCACCATGAGGATTGAAGTTTCCTCTCCCAGGAGAGTTATATTGCATATCATTTCCTTCTTGTTGTACTTCGCCTTGGATCTTATATATGTCTCTTGACCTTTTGTGCATGAGTTCATAATCCCTACAATCCCTATCATCATGCCCTATAGACTTACATAATGTATAGTACAAATCCGTAGGTGTTTGAACATACTTTTTCATATAATAACACTCACCAGTATGATGTGTGTTTCTTGATACCTCGCACTAGGGTAAGGTGACTTGCTTCAAGGGGCTTGGAGCTCCATAAGCCAAGTATTCATTGAATAAAGGGCAGTGTTCCTTTTCATGACCTTCTCATCTGCATCTAACACACCAGATATCTTCTCTTTTATATTTTCCCTTGTCTTTCTTCATATCTTCGACCTGCAGAGACAAACTAGTTAGCTGACTCAGGATCTGACTCATACCTAAGCTGGATTCTCCCATAGGGGTTGATTCAAGCTTCATGGAGATCTCCAACGCCTCAGCCTATGAAGCAATCTTCTGTTGCATCAGGAGAACTCTGATGTGTGGTAGAAGGGAAACAATGAAACATTCTTTGTTTTGTTCATCTGGGATCTGGAAAGTTAATCGGCCTGTCAATGTTTTGAATCTCTGATCGAATTCCCACACAGGTTCAACCACTTTCTTCTTGATCTCTTTCAACTCTGTGATACATTAGGATTCTGGTTTAGGTTTCTCTAATTCTGTAACCAACACATTCTTGAACTGATTCAATGGCTTAGGTTGTGTAAGTCCTTGGACAAGATTCATGTACCATCTCAGTGCGTGATCTCTGAGAGTTGTACTAAACTAGGTTCTTTTGACAACTTCTTCTATGACATTCCTAATGTTCCATACAGCTTCACATAGGAACCAGTGTTGATCAGGATCTTCAGATCAATCTCCCCTAAAGATAGGAAGCCTCATCTCATTTGTCGTAGATCTTACTAGGGTTCCTGACTGAATATGTGGTGGACTACTATGGATATTTCTCTGCATGCTCTGGTGACTGGGATTACTCTGGTTGCTTAATATTGAATCGATAGGAAGGATAATAGTACTTAATTCAATGGTCTACATGGTTTCTGAGCCTTTAGGTCCTCCTCGGTGAAGCTCTTCAATTTGTTCTTCCTCTATCCTGGTGGGTTCTGAATGTTCTTCATCCATCATATCTGCTTCTTCTCCACTGTAGAAACCCTCCTCCCCGTAGTTCTTCTTAAACAAGTTCACAAGATGGAATTCTCTGAAAACTTTCCCACTGCACATATGTCTAGCTTCTATGTCGCTATCGCTGTCCAATTTCTTAAACATTAGCCTTTCCAGATCCAATCAATCTATTGTATCTTCAAGATGTTCTTCTCATGCAACAACATCTTGAGTCTCAGCTTCAAAAATTGTAAAAATTTTCCTCTGGGTCCCTTAAAGAAATAGCTCTCAGCTTGGTTGTATGACTCTACTCTATCAACAACAAACTCTGTGATGTACCCTCCAATGGTACTATCAAACCAGTGATCTACTGCTCGTGATATAGTGTTATCAACTTCCTTGACCTTCTTGATCAACTCTGACGTCCAGACCATGGGAAGTCTATATTGGATCTCAAACTGGGTATTGGCTAATCTAGCTAGCCACTCGTATAGCTCTTGATGGATTCCTCCGAAGAATATATCATGTATATCAGTAAAAATATACTTCTCCAACCAGTCCTCTGAACTAATACTAGGGTTCTTGTTCTTGGATTCAACAAAGTTTTTTTCTTGATCTTCTATCCACTTTTGAGTTTCTATCTTTGATGGAAACCACCTTGACATTCCCTTAAAAATATTTGTGTCTCGGTAATAGAACCATTTGTTGGAACAGGGGCAGACCCAGGGTTCAGATCCAAGAGCGCACCAACAAGCCCTAACTATTGGCCCTTTTGGAAACACCTGCGAAGAAGATGCAGTCTCACCCGAGGCAGTTATGAGGGGGTTGCAGGATAGAGATGTCTACAACCAAGGGGAATATCAAGTGGATCTAACACAGGAACAACACATCATTCATATATCACTTATCATCTTGATCTATTCTGTGCATCTATCAGATCTACCTTAGTAATGTAATAACAATATATGAAGGACAAATACAAAATACCAATCATACACAACACAAAATATACATGTTTCACCCTCTCTCTAGGGCTACGTCCACAGAACTGTGCTATATTATATTGATGTAAAGCATACAATTCTTGTCTACGTTCTGAGCTAGCAGATCTTCTATTCTCTTGTATTTCTCTCCCCTCCCTGCGCACCCAGCTACAAGGTTGATCTTCACACCCAGCTGAAGATCTTACAATCCAGAAGGCTCTTGTACCCATCACTTTTCTCACACACACTACTCAACAGTAATAATAACAACACATCAACCCAAAAGTACCAACCCAAAACACCAACCCAACCTAGTCCCTTTAGACCTCTATTTATACATTACAATCACTCACTTAAATCCTTAGGCCGAAACCTAAGTGTCCAAAACCTTAGATACCAAAACCCTAGGTGTCTAAAACCCTAGGTCAACTTGACCTGTGTTTTCAGGGCTTCGCTAGCCTGTCTTTCCTTCGTTCTCGCACGGTGCTCCAAAGCATCTAATGGTGGATTTTTCCTCTTTCTGAGTCATCCACGATCCTTCTTCCTTGATTATATATCATCCCCGATCTCCTCCTCCAACGACTTTCTTTCTCGGGCTTTGCTCCATCTTTTCTGATCTTTTTCTCACTTCAACCCATTATCAGTCACTGTGTCTTCCTCGAAGTTTTATTTTTCCCTTTTCTTCCTTATTATTCACTTCATTCCATAACCAAGGGACAACAACACTACATGCAACCTCCCTTCATAAAGGGGGCACCGTTATATCATCGTAGCAGTAGACTACTTCATGAAGTGAGTCGAAGCTATGCCAATGTTCAAAGATTATGCCGAGACTGCAACTCTCTTTTTGTTCAACCAGATAATAGCAAGGTTCGACGTCTCGAGAGAGATTTTCATTGACCATGGCAGTCACTTCCAGAACAAAATGATGACTGATTTAACATCCAATATTGGGTTGAGGAAAGAACATTCGTCACCCTACTACCCACAAGAGAATGGTCAGGTGGAAGCTGTGAATAAATCTCTTAAGGCTATTCTCCAGCGAATGATCAATTCGGCCAATTCAAATTGGCATTTGATGTTATACTCAGCATTATGGTCCTACCAAATGTCTTTTAAGACTACAACCGGTTTCTCACCTTTTCAACTAGTTTACGGGCTGGAATCAGTCTTTCCCATAGAGTGTCAGATCCCGTCTCTAAAGTTGACAGTACAGTTATTGCCAGACACTCCACCGCTTGAAGAGTGTTTATTATACCTCGAGCAACTCAATGAGCAATGGCATGATGCAGACTTGGCCAACAAGGCTCACAAGCAAAAATTTAAGTGTCAGTATGATCGGTTCATTCGTCCTAGGATTTTCTCTGATGGCGACCATGTCCTAGTCTACGACCAAGATAAGGACCCCCTGGGAGCAGGCAAGTTCAAACCCATGTGGTTCAGACCTTTCATCGTGAAATAGGTTCTAAAGAAGGGCGCTTATCATCTGGTGGACTTTGAGTGAAATGCTTTGGTGGAGCCTAGAAATGGGTTCTACCTCAAGAAGTATTACTCATAGGTGGGTTGCCTCAGGTGACTTCTTGTACATATGTATAGTTCTTGTACATTTGATTTTTTATTTTTTGTCTTTTTGGTTTTATGGACGTGTCATTTTTGATGCCATATTTTTCACTGTGGCAGATGTCAATTGAATCAGAGGTGTTCATTGGGTTTGCGGACAATGCTAGCTGGCACACTCAGAGGCTTGCTTCCACAACTTGGGTGATTTTCACACCTCAGGGCCACTTTCTATCTTCAGGAGGTATCTGTTTAGGTGATGCCACAAACAATGTTGTTGAATACAGTGCAGTCTTAAAGTTGCTTCATGACACTTTTTTCGCATGGTATCTCTCACCTCTGAGTCTACTTAGACGCTTAGTTGGTTGTGTCTCAATTAAATGGAGTTTACCACGTTTATGATCCAACTCTACACCAGCGATTCTTTAGGGTACATCTCTTAGAACGAAGCTTTGATTACATTATGTATATCCATGTTCCTAGGAGATTGAATCAAATCACAGATACTCTAGCTAATCATATATTAGATTGGCATATTTTACACATGTAAGAAAAAGCACACACACACACACATGTAAATACATTTGTAAATAAATATAATCCATAAAACACAAAAATATGTAAATACGCATAGATATATCACAAAGTATCAGAGTACATAGGTGGGTGTGAGGGCCTCAAAAAATATGTGTCCAGTAAAGAGTAATGGGGCTTATGCCCTCAAAAATATACAAAAGGTTCCCTCGTCACGTAATAAGTCTAGCCTAGCTAAGGGTGGGGCCAAAAGGGATGGACCTAGGTCTGTGGTACCCCAACAACGTGATTCTGCATAGATGGTGGGAGATTCTAGATATTCGCCATAGGAACTGTACGAGTAAGAGCAGTGAGGTTTTGCTCCACCTGCCTCAAAACTCTCTCAGCCTCTTCGTCTGAAGGTCCCCCTGTTGCTGCTGGTCCCGCCTCTGGTCGAGGATGCTGCCTAGTCCTCGTGAAGTCTGTTGGGCACACTGGCCCCACATATGCACATAAGAGATACATATGTGTCAAATACTCTGGTATACAAAAAAAATGTTATATATGAAAAAACATAAAAATTAAATAACTTTGAAAAAAAAAAAACTTACCCATCTCTCCTCTCTCCTCTCCGGGAGGTACAAGCATGTCAGGATCTCTAGAAAAGTTGATTCTGGCATATGGGTAGTCCTCTATGGCCTGAATTTGTCGTGACCACCAAGAAAAAAACTTGTCGTCGAAGGCCTCGATGGTCCTCCCTCCCCCTTATTACGAAAACAACATCGCCCACCTACATAGCACTGGGAGAGAGGCCTTGTGCCCTCATATAGTCTCTCTAGGACTGAGACTGGGAACCCTCTCGAAGAATAAAGAGAAAGGAATATTCTCAAACCCAAAGTTTCTATGTCTTCGCATACGACACTCTGTCAGTTGCCTCTTCGTGCAATCTAGTAAGGTGGTGCTCCAGTAAAAAAATTGTGCATTTAAGCACTGAACAACAAAATTTGTGTACGCCCGGGAAGCCTGATCTAAAGTTGAGGATCCAGTGATCCGTCCAATAAGAAAAACTATCACTTTCAGTGATAATTTTGAAATCTTGTTTATCGGTACATGAGTGCCCACTTTGTCTATGTTGACCTCGCAATGGAGTTCAATCAACTCTGCTATGTTGTGAGGCCCAAAGGGAAAAGTGCAAAAGTTGACTGGTTCCCCTCTCCTTGAGAGGATATTCATAAAATAGATATTTTGAGTCGTTGGAGTCAATGACTGTCCCTCAAGCATGAATGCCTATGCATCACGATGCCAGTAATCTACCAAGGCATTCAACAACCTGGGTTGTGCCTGCATGAATGGACACTGGAAGAATTTCAGCAAACCACATTGATCCAATGTGGTGGTAGCATCAGGGTCCTCTCCGACCAAAAGATCAATGTCCTCATGCTCCCTCTCTCTCTAATGAACATGCATCCTACAATTGACAAGTTCACGGGGGATTAACTCTTGCATATTTTAATTTTTTCCACATATCGGAGGGTATATGCGGGCTGTAATATACACAGTTGTGTATGCCCACATACGGTATTTTCTCTGCATGCGAGAATACGCTGGCTGTCATAGGATAGCCCGTGTATACATAGGGCCGACCTTTTTAAAGGTCAGTGGCCCCCCAAAAAACAAAAATAAATGCATAAATGAAGAATTGAAATGCAAGAGGGGCTAGTATGTACTTACCTTGTCCAAGCAGAAGTTTGTTTCGTCCATTGAAGCTCCCAAAAACAACTCTTTTGACAAAGGGGTATTTTTGTCTTCTTAGTCAATTTCACAATTAATAATGGTGATAATGAGCTACCAACTCCTATTTATAGAATTTTTGGCCCCTTTTTGTCATTTTTTGGACCCCTTTGTCATTTTTTCTAGCTTGAAAATCATTTAGTATGGTTCAGGAGTTTCTCATGGATTGTTACGATAAGTGTTACTTTGGGTATTGGGAAATTTTTTGGAGATTTGGGTCATTTTAAAGGTCCTTTGGTAAAAAGTCATTTTTCCAACTTATTACATCTAAGTTAGGATTCCACCTCCACTTTATGTATCTCGTTGTCTTTATCACTTTACCATAGGATTGACCCCACCAAGTTGTGACACAGAACCATTATTTTTGCTTTAGAAGTGTCGTAATTTAGTGGTAGAGCCTCCCCCTTCATGGATTCCCTAGGTAGATCATGGTTTCATTTTAGGCGTCCATGTTGTCGTTAATGACTATAGGCTCAGGAGTCCTTGTTAGTCTTATTCTAATTACAAGTTTGAGCCTCATCTGCATAATTTATCATTACTATTGACATCACCCTCGGGACTCCCAAATAGTGACAGGTCTTCTTTTAATCCATTTTTCGACCCTCTAAACATGAAAATATTGTTGAGCGATATTGTTTCCCTTCACGCTTGCTAAAATGAAATTTGAAGGCACATCTATCAAAGGTAGTTTACCCCTTTTTCAATACGGATGGTCAACTATACGAAGAAAGGTATACTATAGGAACCTCGGTTCTCTAGAAGAGTATTCTCAGGTATAATTTTAATGCTTTTTTCGAGCCTGAGGGACTAAAATTATGAAAAAAGAACCCCCACGGAGTCCATAGTTAAGCTCTTTTCAGAATCCCTAAAATTGAAAAGATCGTCGAGTGACCTTGTTCCTTCACACTAGTTAAAATGGTCCAGAAGAACCTCCCATACATAGTCCATAGTTAAGCTCTTTTCAGACTCCTTAAAAGTGAAAAGATTGTCGAGTGATCTTGTCTATATCACACTCATTAAAATGGTTTTGAATGGACATCTTTTCGGTGCTAGTTTACCCATTTTTCAAACCGACTAGACTACCTTTGAAAAAGGTACCCTAGTGGAGTCTCTTTTACATTTTTTCAGACTCTCTAAAAATGAAAAACCGTTGATCTTACCTTCTCTAGGCTTGTTAAAATTACATCGAAGGATGTTATCATTGTGTCTTGTTAATCGCATTTGCATTCATGCATCTTTGGCCTAATGCCAGCTCCATGTTTCCTGCAACTGAACCATTTGAAGCATGCCTTATACACAAGCCTTGTATCACTTTTCCTCTTCATCTTGACCTTGAACCATGGAGGGTTTTTCCCGAGCATCCTTTTCCTGCATATGTCTCCTTGCTTTGAGAATCAGTGTGTTCCTTGCACTTGGAACTAGTATGTTTGCAACACTCATTCCCTCTTTGTAACATAGCATTCTTTTATTGTTTTTCAAGCTTCCCAGAAATTATTGAAAAAGACAAAAAAATCAAACATACCCCAAAAAGAGGAAGGGAAAAGTATTTTCTTTTTTGGTAGCACAATGAGTCGCCCTTGGACAAAGCACATCCTTCCATTTTTTCGTCAAGCTCTAGGATTTAATATGACCTTAGGAATATGTTCTCATAGAGATGTGTCCTCCTCCATTTGGTTATTCTTCCAAACATATGGAGAGTTTTTGTTTCCTCCTGCATCGTGAACTTATGTCAATACCATGTTGACTGAGTCTCATCATTTGTCATGCTATTTTCCAAGGGAAGTTTTTACAAATATTGAGTCGGCCCCTCTGCAGTTTGTATCTAGACCTCACGTCTGGCCATCCAGAAAATCCCAAACAAGTCTTTGTTTGAAATCAATAAAGCCCTCAGCTTGATCATCAAGATCCTCTAGTCTGTTCCCAACGAGTCGTCGAAGACCTCTGGGTAGTGAATTCATACACTCATACTAACACTCCTACCCGATTTATGAAGATTTTGAAGTTGTTCCTCGAGCTATGAAGGCCTCATCTCTAGCCATCAAGCATCATTAGCTTCTTGAAGATGGATACTATACATGTATATATTTTTGATTTCGAGATGTAGATCCACTGTGTATTGTTCGCGGCTACACTTTATATAGTTTTATGACATGGATCTGCAGTGTATTTTATTGGAAGCCATGATTTTATTTCATTTCGAGCATGGGTATGCCCACCTCAGTGAGACAATTTCTATTTTCCATATGGCGCCTCCCGAACTCTGGTCCCTGGGCTCGCTCACTTCGTACATTGGTGAATATTGGTAATGTATTTCTCTGGTCCCTGGGCTCGCTCACTTCGTACATTGGTGAATATTGGTAATGTATTTCGAACATTAGATGCTCTTTTGACCTCACACATTAGGGGGCATCTGTTATAACCCTAATTTGCACTATACATGCATACTTGGCATCATTCCATCTCACTTGCCACTTTTTACAAGCCACCATTGAACGAATCTTTTAAAAACTAACCTTTTGAATATGTACGCACCCTGAACCATTTCTTCACGTGTGTATACACTAGTTGACCAATTACAGCCTGCGTATACTGACAAAAGCACAAAAAATAAAAAGTTGCAAACGCAATACAGATTTCTGGGTAATTGCCTAAATTGTTTGACCACCCATATACAGTCACTCAACCAGATAACTACCCTCTTTTAGCCTATACAATAAGAGGTAGGGGTCCCATTTGAAGGGAGAGAAAATAAGAGCAAAGAAACTATGCCATTTTTTGTATTCCCCTTTCCCCAATCTTTTGCAACCATTTTGTGAGAACTAAAGAAGAGAAGCATATGTGGAAGTGGTTGGTGCACAGTTGAAGAGGAGATGAGGATAAGATTTCAGGAGCAGTAGCTGATATCACCATTGTAAGTGACTTTTGTGAGGTTAATAAAAAAAATTACTTTTCCCGTCCCGCCATATGAGGTGTAAATATTCATTTTTGATTGATATTTTATTAGAACATCTAACCCACTAATTTTATATATAATATGCATGTCTGTAGTTATTTGTTTTTCTGTTTGTGAATGCAGGTTGTCTTTGGGAGGAGACTGGCAGTTGAGGAGAAACCAAACGCAAAAGGATCGACACCAAACACGGATTTTAAGGTAGAGTCACCGGATCCTTTTATCCTTGTGTTTTATGCATGAATGTGGGGTCTATGTCAGGATAATAGTAAAAAGTAGGAGACTTTAGACGATTATTTCTACATGCATTATATAACCCTTAGTACTAGTCCGTAGGGGGTTTTCCCACCCACAACAGAAGTGCACAACAAAACATTGGAGGTTCTATAGCCAGTGAAAGGAGTGCACATCTGACCTCTACGGAGTCAGAAAAGAATGTGCCAGGAGGGCACACCATAGCGATCACAAGCTCAAGAGGAACCTCAAGGTTACTGAATACCTTGGAGGAGGAATTTGTGCAAGGAGTGCACGAGAAGAAGTCTTTGTCGAGTTCAAAGGAAGAACCAGAGTTACTGAGAACTTTGTACAGATATTCCAGGTGGGCATTGAGCCGGTGCAAGTGTGCATGGGAGGAAATGTTTATCAAGTTTAGAGAGAAGGAAGAACTATTGAAGGTTCCATAGAGATCTTCCAGGAAGGCATTGAGCATGTGAAAGAATTACAAAGGAGGAACTCCATTTCGATTTCAGAGACAAGAGAAGTGTCCAGGGGAAGACACTCATAGAGTTACTAAACACTCTGTAGGCTCAACAAAGAGTGCTCGAGAATAAGTCGCCAGGAGGTCACTTATATCCATTCAAGGAGAGAAAGGGACAGAGTTATTGAACACTCTGAAGGAAGACCTGTGCAAGGAGTGCACCAGGCCAACATTCAAACGAAGTGTTGAAGAGATAGCCATATGAAGGCCAGTCAAGCGCAAGGAGAACACGGGGAGAGAAATTTTTCCAATTTCAAAAGCTGAAGAGGAATAGGACCCGTCAATCTAGGAGAGATCTGAACCGCTGGTTCATTTCGTGGGATCAGATATCGGGAGTTTGGAGGACAAAAGTCCTTATATTTCCAAAGTCGCAACATGCGAAATCATGATACGATCACAACCATAGATTGTGGGAGGATCTGGACCATCTGATCAGAGTCCATACAGGAGAGAACATGCACAGGAGGATATAAAATCTAGACCGTTGGATCTGAGCACGTGGACCAACAGTTGTTGGATCCGAAGGAAGGTGCACGAGAGAAGTTCTGAAATGATCAGAACCAGCCATCGTCAGAGGTGACAGGTGGCAATAGATCCAGGTGTTTGTGGAACCAGAAACCAGAAGATTTACAAGGAGCAGAGGAGTAAATTCATGAAGGGTGAAGTCGTGAAATCATCTTGGACCATTGGATTCAGAAGGACAGGTGGAGAAGATCCACACACGTCGGAGAATTCAAAATCAGGAGAAATAGAGGAAGCTATTTCTAAAAGTCTTGAAACATAAAGGCCCGAAAGCATCAGAGCCATCCATCATCGGAGAAAGGTGGTAGAAAATGCAGATGCTCATGAAATCAAACATAGGGAGATAAAAAGGTAGCAGAGGATGAAATTCGCGAAAGGGAAGTTCATGAAATCATAGGGACCATCCATCAGAGGGGATGCGTGGAATCCGATCAACATTTTGTTGATTCGTTGTAGAAGGAAGTCAAAGTGTGAAGTTTGTGAAACTCGATAAACGCAAAATCACGAAAATACTCTGAGCCATTGGATCGAGTCAGGTTGTGAGTCGTCGATCCGAAGAATTGACATTTCGTCATTTCGGGCACTGGGGGTTCAAAGGAGAGAACCATCCCAAAATCCTAAACCTGCAAAGTTCTGAATTCATGAAGGAAGAACGTGGAATGTTGATCAAGGGATAGCGAGGACCATTGATCTCCTACAGAGAAGATTTCAGGGTTTCGGAGATTGAAAGATCTGAGGTGAGAAGGCTTTCAACTTCGCGAGTCACAAAGTCCTGAAACACTTTGAGGTGTGGTCCCAGGTCATAGAGGGAGGTCATATGGGAATATGATAAGGTAGGAGATAGCAAGCACTCGACTCTTATTTTGTATTTCAAGGATTGGAGGAGTTGGACAACATTGCATTGAAAGTCTCAAAATCGCGATACGATCACAATCATTGAATGAGGAGAGCACAAGACCACTAGATTTGGTCCCGAATAGAGGTCGTCAATTGGAGATTTGGAAAATAGAAGTCAGGGGTGGCTCACATGAAAAACACTCGAAGTCTTGAAGCATGAAGTGCCTTTTGATAAGGCCTATGGTCATAGGGTTGTGGTCACATCGAGGGAGCTAACGATTGGTGTTTTTCGCATGGGATGAGTTCAATAAAAGGACCAACGGATTTGATTCAAGGTTCCAGCAGGGAATTGAAGAGCCAAAATGGCTCGAGAATAGGAAAGATCCATAGACTGGGAGGTCGCAGAATCCCGTTAGGGGAGGAGGGCTGCATCAATTGGTATGAGAGTGGGATTTTTACAATTCTATAGCAGAGAGGAGAAGGATGTAGTCTGATACCATCAATTGGTATCAGAGCTCAAAATTGATTTCTGTAGGAAACAAAGGAAATCAGAAGACCAAGCCTTGCTTACAGACAATAGACAAAGGAGAATACTCTAATACACACCATCAGGTGGTATCATATATGATTTTTCATCTGTATATTTTAGGCGAAGAAGATTGAAGGAGAAATTATGGTAACATAAAGTGGTATCAAAAACATGGGTTCATCTGTATGCGACAAGTGAAGGAAGCACAGTACGGACACTCTGTTAGAAGGTTGTTGCATGGATGCAACAACAAAATTTTAAACAGCTAGACAAGCTGTGAGAGAAGATGGAGATGATCATAGACATAGAGTAATCCATAGACTTGCCAGGACAAAAGGTGGAAATGGCTACCGAAGGCCATGGACGTGGTCAAAGGGAAGGCCACAAATAGAAGAGAAAGCCAGATATGAATATGGATCTCAAGGAGATAAGAGCATAAATGGAGAAGATTGCATTTCAAACACAGTAGGATGCAAGAGTGCATTGGGTATACGAGTGTCCCATGAAGAAGAAGTTGAAGTGGCCAGTAAAGGAATTGTTGGGTAGAGAACAATGAATGATGATGAAGACGTGGTTGAGGCATACTGAAAAACTCAGTGAACCAGACAAGGAATTGATTCACATCTGTGAACTAGAGACTAGAAGGAATCTCAGCAATGAGGAGGAGAAAGAGATATCAGATGAAGATCTCATAAACTGTCAGGTGGGAAGAAGTGGACTTTCAAATTGCCAGGTGGGCAATGGAAAGAGGCCAGGTGGAGGTCTCGAATACTGCCAGAAGAGCAGTGTCAAAAGTTTAGATTGCCAAGTGAGTAATGAGATGGGATCGGTTGATCTCATAGAATTCCAGGTGGGAAACATAAAATTCACAAATTTCTAGGTGGAAAGGGAGAAGGAGATGAGACTGTCTGAAAGTCTCGAGAGCTCAAAAGTGAGTTCATGTCAACGAGGAGTGTTGATAGGAGAAGATTCATGTGGTCTTGCAGACCATGTGAATGAAGATGATGACAAGTTAAAAACTTTCACCATCCAGGAAGAGGATCATAAGAGGGTTATGGTTATTGGAGGGATCAAGGTATTCCTACCAAACAACCAGGAAGAGGCTAGTGCACATGATGAAAGTGCAGCAGTAAGAGAAAGACAACCAACAGTGATTGTCATGATGAAGGAGAAGATATCAAAAGCTACCCAAGGAGAAGAAGGGGAGCACACATTTGAGATTCTCACTCAATGGGAGATAGAATTGATGATGTTGTAGGATTGGTTGGAAAATCCAGAACCAACAGATGACTGCTAGATGATAGTCATGCAAATTTCAGGAGAAGAGAATTCAACAAAAATGCTCAAAATTTTCAGCCAAGAAGCTGAATTGGAAATGACTGCAACACTGGAGCCTACAACAAAAGAGGAAGCAGACAACATAGACTTTGCTGAGTTGCATGAGGAACTAGAAGCCCTAGAGAAAGGTAGGCACATCCGATAGGTCAAGTTGGAGACAGATTGAGGATCATACCAGCCAGGGGAGCAATTAGTGGAAGCTCGAGATGTACGAGCATAGGAGCTGACAGAAGAAGACAATTTTCCAAAGGAGAAAACTAAGCAAGAACTTGGTGATGAGACTGCGGAATTGAAGTCTGCAGTAGAGTGGAAACTCAATTCCACAAGAGGAAGTAAATACATCATGGGGGACCGAGGAGATCTACCCACTAACAAGGAAGAAGTGCAATTGAGAAGACTGCATAAAGAGGGCCAGCGATTGGAGAAGCTAGACAATGTGATAGAGGAATTAGGAAGCTGATGTTGAGGTCAGTAGAAGTAGACAAAAAAGGGGATTTGAACAGAGGAGAGCCTTCCATAGTAGCGGGGAAGAAGAAGAAAAGGAAGCAAAAGCAGAAGCAGCAGCATAGCTAGAGAGGAGCAAGAGGACAACTCCAGAAAATAATTTGGGATCCAGGAGGATTTCAACATTGGAGAAGGGGAGCTCATGAGCAGGAGCTCATGTTTTTCCTAGTAGGGGAGTATGATGTAGGAGCATCGCTCCACCTTAGCAAATGTGCCATCATGCCAGCACGCAAACACGTAATGGAGAAAGGGAGAGGCATTAAAACTCCCATTTTTAAATTTGAAATCAGATCCCATGAGGCTCTGCGTTGTAAGGATTTTAATGCCAGACCATACCTTTGTATAGGTAGTGGTTGGGGTTGACTTAAATGGTTGACTGTAGCAAGTCCAGATCGTAGTCAGGTTTGGATGAAAATTTATGTAATGAGTCATAGAAGTATGGTGTAGTATCTGAGATAGTGATAGCACTAAGACGCTGAGGAAAGGATAAGCTTGTAGATCCCTTTTTTGTAATTAAGGAGACTTGAGAGAGAGAGAGAGATATAAGGTAGAGAGGCCTTAGGAGGTATTAGAAGTTCTGAGAGAGATCTTGAGAGAACTAAGACTTTGTTATAGTCCAGTTTTGTAAACACTTGTATAGACACACAAAGATAATAGAAAAGCAGTTTTTCCTGCATATCGTGTGTTTATGTGTTTGTGAATGTTTCATGAATGAATGTTGTAGATGTGTGATAAGTTTCATTTACAGTAAGAAAATAGATTTATTTTATCTTCATTGAGTTGTGTAATATCATTCTGGATACTTTAGGCTGTGCAAGGAGTGCACAACAGAACATCGAAGGTTCTATAGCTAGCGCAAGGAGTGTGCATCTGACCTCTGTAGAGTCAGAAAATAATGTGCTGGGAGGGCGCACCATAGCGATCACAAGCTCAAGAGGAACCTCAAGGTTACTAAATACCTTGGAGGAGGAATCTGTGCAAGGATTGCATGAGAAGAACTCTTTGTTGAGCTCAAAGGAAGAACCAGAGTTACTGAGAACTTTGTAGAGCTCTGCCAGGCGGGCATTGAGCTGGTGCAAGTGTGCATGGGAAGAACTCTTTATCGAGTTCAAAGAGAAGGTAGAACTACTGAAGGTTCTGTAGAGCTCTTCCAGGAGTGCATCTATCATGTGCAATAAGTGCATAGGAGGAACTCCATTTTGAGTTCAGGGACAAGAGAAGTGTCCAAGGGAAGACACTCATAGAGTTACTGAACACTCTGTAGGCTCAACAAAGAGTGCTTGAGCGTAAGTCACCATGAGGAAAATTATATCCATTCAATGAGAGAAATACATAGAGTTACTGAACACTCTCGTGAAAGACCTGTGCAAGGAGTGCATCAGGCCAACATTCAAATGAAGTGTTGAAGAGACAACCATCTGAAGGCCAGTCAAGCGCAATGAGAACGCGGGGAGAGAACTTGTTCCAAGTTCAAAATCTTAGGAGGAATAGGACCCATCGATCTAGGAGAGATATGAAACATTGGTTCATTTCATAGGATCAGATATTGGGAGTTGGGAGGATAGAAGTCCTTAGATTTCCAAATTTGCGACATGTGAAATCACGATTCGATCGCAACCGTATATTGTGGGAGGATATGGACCATCTGATCAGAGTCCAAACAGGCATCTGGACCATTGGATCTAAACACGTGGACCAACAGTTGTTAGATCCAGAGGAAGGTGCATGAGAGAAGTTATGAAATGATTAGAACCGTCCATCGTCAAAGGTGACAAGTGGTAACAGATCTGGGTGTTCGTGGAACCAGACACTAGAAAATTTACAAGGAGCGGAGGAGTAAATTCTTGAAGGACGAAGTCACAAAATCATCCTATACCATTGGATCTGGAAGGACAAGTGGCGAAGATCCACACACGTCGGAGAATCAGGAATCGGGAGAAACAAAGGAAGCTATTTCCAAAAGTTTCGAAACGTGAAGTCCCAAAAGCATCGAAGCCATCCATAATCAGAGATAGGTGGCAGCAGATGCAGATTTTCATGAAATCAGACATCAGGAGATCAAAAGGTAACAGAGGATCAAATTCGTGAAAGGGAAGTTCGCGAAATCATCAGGACCGTCCATCTGAGGGGACGTGTGGCAGTTGATCAACATATCGCCGAATCACTATAGAAGGAAGTCAAAGGGTGGAGTTTGTGAAACTCATGAAATGAGAAATCGTGAAAAGACTCTGAGCCATTGGATTAAGTCAGACTATGGATCGTCGATCCAAAGCATCGACATTTCGACATTTTTGGCACCAGGGGTTCGAAGGAGAGAACCATCCCAAAATCCAGAAGCCGCGAAGTTCTGACTTTGTGAAGGAGGAACATGGACCATTGATCAGGGGATAGTGAGGACCGTCGATCTGTCACAGAGAAGATATTTGGGTTTCAGAGATCGGAAGATCTGAGGTGAGAAGTCTTTCGACTTCGTGAGTTGCGAAGTCTCGAAATGCTTTGAGGTGTGGCCCCAGGTCAAAGGGGGGGGGTCATATGGGCATAGGCTAAGGTAGGATATAGCAAGTGCTAGGCTCTTATTTCAAATTTTGGGGATTGGAGAAGTTGGACAACATTGCATCGAAAGTCCCAAAATTGTGAAATCGCGATATGATCTCAACCATCAAATGAGGAGAGAACAGGACTGTCAGATCTAGTCCCAGAGAGAGCTCATCAATCGAGGATTCTGAAAATAGAAGTTAGGGGTGGCTCGCATGCAAAACACTTGAAGTCCCAAAGCATGAAGCACCTTTTGATAAGTCTTGTGGTCATAGGGTTGTGGTCACGTGGAGGGATCTCATGCCTAGTGTTGTTCGTGCGGGTTGAGTTCAATAGAAGGACCTGTGGATTTGATTCAAGGTTCCAGTAGGGAATCGAAGAGCCAAAATGGCTTGAGAATAGGAACGATCGAGAGATTGGGAGGTCATAGAACCCCCTTAGGGGAGGGGGGATGCATCAGGACACAAAATAAATGAAAGATTGAAGAACTAAGGGACAAATAAGAGGAAACATAGGAACAAATTGGGGAATGTGAAGGAAAATGCCTAATTAATCAAAATAAAATACATTTTACTTGTGAAACTTTGGGAGAGTATGACAAGCGGTGTGGGTGAATAATCATTTATTAAAATATTTAAAATTGGTTTATTGTGCATGAGAGGACATGTGTCATTCAAAAAATTTCTATAAAAGAAATGGAGAGGGAGGAACTTTTGGGAAAGTATTGTTATGTTGCCAAAATTTTCTTGACTAAGTTTTATTTGTGAGAGTTGAAATTGCAAACTTGTGTACAGAGTGGAGGCTCTTCCTTGCATGGGAAAGTTTTGTGCTATTGATCTCTATTTTTTTGTATGGCTCCTTTGCGGCTCGGGGGGCTAAGGGGTAAGAAGAGTACCCCTAGTGTTGGTTGCGAGGTACCAGTGAAGTTCTTGGATTAGCAAGAAAAATAAAGGATTAATTTCTAGATTCAAGTTCTGCACCAAATTTCAGACTTCTCCGGTTACAGTATCAATTATTTTATTGAAAATCGTTCTGATAGAATTCCCATATTGTAAATTAGTAATCAATTTATTGTAAGTAATTATGATAATGTTAATGGAATCAATGAGTAACATTTTTTATCTGTTGTCTAACGTTCGAGGATTTATGGATATGCTACTATATTATCAATTGGTACCACAAATTTTAAAATATATTTATTTATGTTATAAGTTCTGTAATCTATACAAAGGATTTACGAACAACATGAAACTGTAGTAATTATTCCCCTCCTGACTTACTTCCCCAGCAAAATGATCATATCTAACCCTTTGATCCACTAGAAGTTGAACCACTTATCTCTCTGAATTCTCTCACTGGCATATCAGCTCCCCAAATCCTTAATTTAATTGTCTATATCAAGCATTGAAAATTATTTATCCTAGTTGATAGTGGTAGCACCCATAACTTTATCCATTACTAAATTTCTCAAGAGACCCTGTGCTAGTTTCGTAAATGTGCTCCTATAAATTCGTCATTATATCTAAAAACCCCACATGTTTTTTTTTGGATTGCTTGCGCACATATTTGATAACATTGGGGGGTTGATGACCCAAGGTTCTTCTAGATTTGAAAAAAAAAATGCCAAGGCATCGACATATCAATATTTAGTCAACGGATGAAGAAGGTCTCACTCAATACGCCATGACAATCATAGAGACCATCTGGTCTTGTGTTGGAGAAGAAGGGATAAAGAATACAATGAAGCCACTTGGGATAGAATTCATACATTCCATCACATTTATTTAACATACTAACAACATACACCATTGACACATTCATCCATTAAAATCAGAATAAACACAACCATTGATAGAGACAACAACAAATTTATATTATCCCCATTAACATATGGAATCCATACATTCATATATTCATATTGCAATAAGAAATAGCTCCACTCTCTAATTCATTCAAGTGATGCACTACAATGTGCTCTACACTCTCTATTGATATTGTCCACATACTTATATACTGACTCCATTACATACTCTCTATAGAACTATTCCATACACATACAAAAAATATTACATAGACTTGTAACATGACTCATGCAAAACTCAGACTCACTTCTCATCTACTACAAACCTCATAATCTCTACTATTTTTCTAAATTTCTCCTTTTCCTTGTCTTCTTTGCTCTAGCACTCTGTCACTTTTTCCTTTTCTCCACTCACTGCAATGATTGCTAGTTCTACATTCTTTCGCCACCCGCATGTATCTCATGTATCCTTTTTCTAGTGTGGAATTCATAAGGAACTTTCCATCTCATCCATCATCTACCCCACGATCTCTCGTATTTTCTAGGTTCATTATTAGGGAAGATTCCTAAAAATATTATTTTGACTTGGCATGCATGTAGTATATTTATGATCTTTTAGCGTGCAATGTAGAACTTTTATTCGAATCCATTCCTTATTCCATCTATCATGCAGTTATTGATGTGCACACAAAAATTAAGTGTGATCATGATTGATCTGTGCGTGCACACAAAATTTCTCAAAACTTGGGTGCCAACAAGATCTCAACACTATTACTTGGCTTGTCCTCATGTAAATGGCCTTATTGACAGTGGTACTTTTGGGTGGAATTAAAATTGTACTAGGGAAGACTGACCATTATGTCCACATCTGGCTTAAGTAAGAGAAAATCATCAAAATTGTATGACCAAAACATCAAACCAAGCTATGGTTCTAACTAAGTTTCTATAACAGTAAATCATGTCTTTGGTTGTAGTTGGATCTTGACATAGGTCTTCGAATGAATTAGGAAATCCTAAAAGTAAGTGATGGCTTCATGATCATTTGTCTGGGATCTTGAGCTCTCTATTTCTGAGCGATTTCGAGAGCAATGAGTGAGAGATATTTTGCATCTTGTTGTATATAAATATGAGCTTGAACTAGACCAATTCCTACATATAGAACTTGGCCTAGTTACTCAGTGACTGATGGGTGTTCTATATGCACTAAATCCCTCAATTAAAATTACAACTCAGGGTAAGTAAAATTAGAGTTGTGGCACTGTATGATCCAAGGAAGAAAATATAATGGAAGTATTCTATAACTAAGGGGATGGTCTATCTAAGGATCAATCTACTTAAGAAATGACTCTTTCATTTTTATCAATTAGAAAATCCTATTAATGAAATTGAATTATTTACCCTAATCAACTTCATACAATGGATCGATGGATTATTTCTATAGAAGCAAATCATAACCTACTTTAAACAAGTTAATCTATTCAACCTAATGAGCAACAACAAACAAATTACTTTTGATCTTTTATCTTTAAGCAAATAAGCAAACATACAACTAACCTATAAAGCTATTTCGACAAGTAAACTCTATTCTTAAAACAAAAATCATAATCATTTCTATTTTGCAAAGGAGAAATATTAACCTACTTCATCAAAAGCATCATGACTGTATTCATATTCAAATTAATCAAAATTGTTCTTAATTTGCAATAACAAGAAAAGATAATTCAAAGATGATGATTATTTATTCGGTGTCGAATAACATCACGATGGAATCTGACTATTAGTGATAGCTCAAGAGGGATTAATTCAATGCTGACTTCTATAGAGAAATGGAAAGTGTGAATCAAGAAATCTAACAAAATCTTTTCCATCAGAGAAGCAACACTAAGTATCCATGTAATCTCTAAATGTCATGCATCAATCATCAATGATTAGAAAAAACACTCTTAAACTAATTCAAGCACACTCTTATGCTAACTCAAGAAAATTTACAAACTTATAAACTTATGACTAAAAATCTTTTTTAAAATCCAATCCTCTAATTAAAATTGCAATTCAAATATATAACTGAAATTTTATAAATTAAATTGGACTAATCCTATCATTAAAACTCAGATTTCACACTAAAATTATTTTAGAAACATAACCCCAAAATCTATTTCTATGCTAGCATACTAAAGAAATATTAATAAATCAAATCGACCGATGAAAACATACTTGAATTGATAATTAAAACTAGCTTGATTACAACTAATAAAACTTGTGACTATTAATCCATCGAAGCTTGCAAACGGTTCTAAATTAAAACTCTGTCTACACTAATCCTCTGTTCAAATAATACTCTGTTTTAATTTGTAGAAACCAATTTAAAACTTCAATACATCATCTAAGTTAGTATCCTGCAAGACAATTGCTAAGAAATAAGAAATATAACATGACAAATAACCATCTCCTATAATCAATTTGCAAAAGATGAATTAGACAATTAAATTACAATCAACATGCACACTAATTAAAACTAAAAGATACATACAACAAAGAAACAAAGTAAATTATAATTAAGAAAATAAAATGCATGATATATATATCTATATAGTCACCCAGACCACTGGTGGGCCCGCCAACAGGTCGTGGCTACTCTTCAACAACAAAACACATGCTCAAATCAACACAATTATGTCATTAATTAAAAAAAATGCAGTTTGGAACACAAGTTTGCAAAATATATCTGAATTACACAATGAAACTTCTTCTTGAAATTACGTTTGTGGTCTTACCACTGCTAGTGGAATTTATAGGTGAATTACAGTTCGAGAGGTCGACCATTGGAAGGGTCAACCTCTTCTAAAAATGGAAAATCCATTAAATGTTCTCTAACAACTTTGGCTTCTAGAAAATCCATGATCCACTCAACGATCAACATAACCACCCAATTTGAGATGTCATGAGATATGTAGCTAGAGGCCACGAGGGGGCACAAAACCTAGGTCGTTGATTTTCCCATCATAGGTCGCCAATATACCAACCACCAACTCCCCTATGCTCCAAGTGTTGAATTGCGTGCCAGATGGAGTGTTGGATCGTGTACCGGATGGGGTGTTGGATGAAGTGTCGGACGAGGTACCATATGGAGGATCGGACTGTGAATTCTCTCTGTTACAAACAGATCATGCATTAGATCCTTATAAACATCAAACAAAACTGAATTTAGCTCAAAATCATTGTAAAACATTGATTACACATACATGATATAAATCCATGATGAATTGATATAAAATCCTTTGAAAATGCCTTCAAAATGGTCAATAGAATATATAATATCGGTGCAAAAAGGATTCAACCATCGCAACAAAACAATCAAAATATGAGCCCAACATTACCCCCAGGCCTAAGGATTTGCAGGTCCGACTGCAAACAAAAATGAATCACCCAACATGACTAGACTTGCTAAGGAGGGGGTGGATTAGCTTTAGAAGTTTCTCCCTCTTGTCCTGAAGACTTTGTCTTGGCCCTCTTACGATGTTTCAATTGTTCCTGGAGGCTATTATTTTAATTGGTCATTTGATCAACCAATTGTTGGAGGGAATTCACTTTTTCTTGTAATATCGCATTGTCATGATGGATATGCCTATCCATAGTCTTTCTCTCTTCCAACTGTTGAACCAACTAAGCATTTTCTTGTTGTAATTTTTCCATAACTAGAGTATGATCAGATATTTTAGAGGATGGATTGGATCCCTTGATGGATGTAGAGGGTCTATCATCTTTGGAAGATAATGTAGGCATCTATGAGGTAGGAGCAACATAGTGCTTGTGAGAGGGAATACGTTCATATTTTACTTCTCTATTAGGATCCAACACTTTTGCAGAAAATTCCTTGAGTCTTTTATGGGGGTTTTCATGATTGGAGGATACTTGGATAGGATCTAAAGTGCTTGGGGGTTTTACATTAGGATTTCCACTTGCACTTCGGGTACTTTTTTGAAAAGATCCCCCTTTGAACTAATTGGCCCCTCTTCTATTCGTAGGGACTAAATGGAAATCTTGTTCAATTTCCTCTTGTAAATTCTTGGATTCAGGATCAATAGGTGATGAGGGCATCGGAGAATTATCAATATGCTTTTTAGTTTTCTTGTCCGATGAGGTTGCAGGGGAATTAAAGATTTCTTAGTCTTTTGTTCAGACAGAGAGATAGTTTGAGTGGGAGGGTTTGGAGTCTTTGGAGAATGAGGCTTGGATGGAGTAACAGTCCATAAATCAATTGATTGCTTGTTGGCCTTGACTGTGAGATGGGGATTTGAGAATTGATAAAGGAATTCAACCCATGTCTTCCCTTGTTTTGTCAATTCGGTTATGACAAGCAATTTTATGAGGTCGTGGTGGAATAGACTGTTATGAGGATTGGACACATTCTTTTGTACTTGGGAAGACATTTTTTTCAAGACTTTTAAGGAAGTAGAAAGGAAAATTTAGGGTCTTATTAAAATGGAAATGAGCTAACATACGAAAATGGAAAGCTTTGAAAACATAGTATCTACCTTCACAAGTGATAATTCTAGTAATGATGATCAGAGGATTAATAAACACATCCTTAATCCATTCTTTGAAGTACTCCTTAGCTCCAAAAACATTCTGAAACTCAGGCTTAAAAAACTTGTTGTAGCCTGGTCATGGAAATTAGTGGTGCTTGAACCAACGATCTCCAACCCGTGGTAGTTTCGTGGCTGAGGAAATTGACTCCTCAGAGACCAAGAAGGCCAGAGAACCTACATGCACCATCCTCCCATCGAACCCAAGGGATAATTGCAGTGAAAAACCATCATCGTGGCCCTACAGACAGGACAAGAACGGTCCCCACCCTACATGAAGGAAAATTTCCCTACACTCTACAAATTCAGGAATGGCCAGGATCTCAGCATAGGAGGAAGGCTTGTAGAGTTTAGGCATGGTTACAACGCAGAGGATGAAAAAAGGGGTGGAATTGGGAAGAGGAGCGGAATTGGGTAGAGGATGAACGCGACACAACAAGCATGCATGAGTGAAATGACAATTGGAGCTAACCCTCCGATTTTTAATATGCCCAAGGTGGAAATAGTTGAATTCGTTGGAGAATTCATCACACACGATTTCCATGTGTGACTATGACTGCACCAAATTTGAATTTTGAAGGGTGTCCTTTGGAGGAAATTGTAATTATTTTGAGAATTAGATCAATGTCCAAGTCTTCGACTTGGAAATTTGATCATAAAAATGCATTAGAGATCTTATAATTTAATTGCCAAATAAATTTGAACAATATTTCATGTAATCCATCTCATCTTATTAATGAACAGGAAGATCAATTCAAACAATCCATGTTTTACCTACAATCACGTTCACTTATAGTGTGTGCATACCTCATCTGATCCTTCATATGGAGCATCATCCAGTCGTCCATATGGCACCCCATATGGTCTTCCAAATGACACTCCATATGGAACTCCTTTGAAAAATGGAATTTGTTTGTATTGTAATGGATATTTACCCATAGCACTCAACTTGGGCACTTTTGACAATCATTATGAACAGGAGCAGAGATAGGATAAGAGTGATCCACTATTACTTGTCTTGTCATCGTGCTTGCACATTATAAACAATCTGTTCCTTTGTCTCAAGGCATGTAATGGAAATTTGTAGTGAATTTTTTAACAATCTGTAATTGACAAAAAGAACTAGTTAAGCGGTCTGTCAAAGAAATGTACAATAGGCTTATAACACACGGTGAATTTAGCATTTCAATAAAAAATAACTATTGATATAATAACCCATATCATGAAAACAATATACAATTTTTTTACAAAGATTCTGCTTATTCTTCTCATGGATTATAGATAGGCAGTTTTGACATTTTTCAGCTCATGAAACCCCTCCCCCACTCCTAAGTATTGTGACACCTCACAATAAAAAATATAGGGAACCAATTAATTCTCCCAATAGACTAATATTTACATCTTGTTAAGTGTAGAGATAAATTTCACATATCAGTCTGACGAGATGGTTAGTATATGGCCCCACCTATAGGATAGAACATCCTACATGTAGTTAAGAAGAGTTAGGAGAGAGAGTCTTAATATATTCTTAAAGTTAGCTCCCAATGGCAGATTTATGGAGTTCACTAACCTTAGCTTAACCATACATACTTCTTGTCAGCTTTGTCTACAAGTAATGTCGTACATCAGGACAAGTTTAAGATTTAGGAATTTTATTTAATATTTTTTGTCAGATTATCATCCTCGCTAGGTAGAATGCCATGCTGCCAGCAAGCTTTTTCAGTACTCCGACGGGTTTACCTATTCATACCACATGCCGATACCTGCTGCCAACGGACCTATTCAGTTTCCCGACGGGTTAGCCTCTTACACCATCAAAGACTAGTCCACCATCTCTTAAGATTTTAATATAATATTTCTTTGTGCAAGAAGATGGGGAGACATGTTAAGCCCTAACATTGGCTCATTACCCCTTAATTGGGGCATATTACATTAGTAATGTTATTTTATTTATGTCGGATTTATTCCATTAGTTGTAATTATACCTCCTAGTCTCCTATATATACCAAGGAGACATTTTAATTTGGAATCATCCTGTACTTGAACATTTAAGTGGGGTAAAAGGATTTTCCCCCCTCGAAGAGGCTTATTATCTTAAATTATCTCTTTATCAAGGTGTTGAGTACTTTTTCTGAGGTTTTTCTATGCTATATTGATATTTGGTTCTTAACATATGGTATCAGAGCTCAAGGTCTTAGGGTTTCAATGCTACATCCAAGACACCTTGGAATTTTCACTATAACTTTTTGTCTACAATGTTTCAGAAGGAACAAATTGGAAGATATTTATAAGATGGATCAAGATAGATTGGGTTAAAATTTCATCTCCTGGGGCCTTATACTTTCGGAGATACAACCTGTACAAGATAGGGTTTTGGAATCATCCTGAAATGAGTCATTGCATAATTTTCTCTATAAAAAAATTTATGTAACGTTTCTGACCCTGATATCTGGAGGCTATTCATAGAAATTAGTAAGGTATCCATGGTAAAATGTTTAGCTTTTGGGTCATCTTAAATTTGTATATACACCCTGTGTAAGATAGGGTATCTGACTAGTCCTATTGACTAGTCTCAAGAAGGTGTTCCAGGTAAACCAATAATAACTTCTTCCTAGAATATCCAAATTGAGTGGGACTAGTTTCATGGGATCATGGATATTCTGTAGTATTTCGGGTACAAGTTTCAAAATTTTATATCAATTATTTTGTGTGGGGCACACTATACAAGTGAGATATACTGGAAAGGCCAAAAATCGACAAGTTGTGGGGAATTTACCATAAATTTCACTTGGCACATCCAATTTTGATCAGACCTGTGGCATCACAGAGAAGAAAAATCAGAGAACTACATAAAATAAAGTTTCATACCCAGAAGGGATGAAACTTGGGAGATACAATAGAAGAAAGATTGTCTAGCAGAACCACCTCAAAATCAAGGTTCAAAAGGGATACTTGGCCAACATGCCACCCAAAAAGGAAACTTCTACACCAAATAAGCCTCCAAACAATCTTAATTGGACTCTTGATGAAGGTGAAGAAATGCGTAGGGACATAAATGATTTACAAAAGAATATAGTAACAAAAGATGAACTACAAGAGATGGAAGCTAAGTTGGAGGCAAAGATGGATGGTTTAAAAGAGGAGATCATGGAATTATTGAAAAATTTTGTAACAGAGAAGACACCTGAAAGTGAAAATGCATCCCATGAAATTCATGATGAGGACACAAGGAAGGTGAATCTAGAATGGAGAAACTCCAACTTTGGGTTGAAGACCAACCACGTTCCTAAGATCGATATGAGGAAGTTTGATGGCAAGGACCCAATCACATGGATACTTCAGCTGGAGCAATTCTTTGATCTACATAATGTGCCACATACACAAAAGCTACGAATTGATTCTTTATATTTAGAACCTAATCAATTTGTATGGTATCAATGGCTTTGTTCTCACAAATCACTCAGCACTTGGACAATTTTCACGGAAGAAATGTTAGCACACTATGAGGATACAAGGAGCAATACCTTCTTTAGCCAATTGATAAATCTCAAGCAAAAGGGTTTAGTTATTGAGCACATTGAGAACTTCCAAAGATTGAATATAAAGGTAACCGATATTTCAAATGAGCACTTGATTGATGTATTCATAGGAACTTTAAAGGATAACATTCAACATGAGGTTCACCTTTGGGAACCCAAATCAGTGGATAATGCATTTAAGGTGGAAAGAAATGTTGAAAGTAAAAATATGGCTATGGCTACTAGAATGACCAATCCTAACATCTATAGAGAGAACAATGCTCCTTCTTCTAAAACACCTCAACCTACAAGGTTGACACCTCAATAATTGGAGGAAAGAAAAGAAAAAGTTTTATGCTTTAATTGTGACAGCAAGTACAGTAAGGGACATAAGGGTGGTGAGAAGAAATTATTCTACATAGATTGTGAAGAGGAAGAAGAACAAGAACAAGAATCATCTCAAGATGAAAACATAGAAGCAATTTTGTCTGAAGAGTTGATTCCCACTATATTGTGTAATGCATTGGCTAGAATTAGCACTCCTCAAACCCTCAAGATCGAAGGATACATCAAAAAGAAAAAGGTAATAGTCCTAATTGATTCTGGCAGTACTCATAATTTCATTCACTATAAATTAGCCAAAGCTCTCAA
>ML794543.1:169274-181488 GCA_009831015.1 Picea engelmannii
AGGAAAAATCATATTGGAGCCTGAAGCCATCACTGACACAAGAATTCGCCAGCTAAGGAATAGATCCATTTCAGAGTATCTCATTAAATGGAGGAAACTATCGGCTAAAGATTCCACTTGGGAAGATGAGTCTTTTATACAGATGCATCCAGAGTTACTCAAGCATTGCGGAAAACACTTGTCTCAAGGGGAGGGGCATGTTAAGCCCTAATATTGGCTCATTACCCCTTAATTGGGGCATATTATATTAGTAATGTTTTTTTATTTATGTCGGCTTTAGGCCATTAGTTGTAATTGTTCCTCCTAGTCTCCTATATATACCAAGGAGACATTTTCATTTTGAATCATCTTGTACTTGAACATTTAAGTGGGGTAAAAGAAGGTTGCCCCCTCGAAGAGGCTTATTATCTGAAATTATCTCTTTTTCAAGGCGTTGAGTACTTTTTTTAAGGATTTTCTATGCTATATTGATATTTGGTTCTTAACAATCCTTTGAATGAATGACAAGAAAGTCTAATGGGTAGTCCCATGAGGCTAATGTAACTATGATATCATCAAAGATTGCTTCAGGTATAACCTTTGTATTATCTTCTAATTCCAAAATAGTTGGGGTATGTCTAAGAAGAGGTTTTAATTGTAATTCCTCCAAGGTAGTAATAGTCATAAAAATGATGGTTTCCCCTAGGTCTACGAGAGTGTTTCTGATGGGAACCTCATTAATGGTTATGGTCACTATGGGGTTCCATCGGTTACCATATTTTGCGACCCTACACTACTCTGATATGTATTCAGAGAGTTCTCCTATAAAATGTATTGTTGGAGAATCCTTCTTCTTCCTTCCTGGCTTCTTAATACACAATTCTTTGTTCACCTTACTGTAAATTGGAATGTCCTTTATGGATTGTAGCAAGGGAATTTTGACACAGATATTATTCAATTCATTCAATATGTCAAATTTCGGTCGAGTGGTAGGTTTCTCAATCACTAATCTTTCTAGATAAGGAGGGGCCTTCATAATTTGTGAAGGTTCATTTTGGGGAAGCTTCGGTTCTTGGTATTTAGGAATGATAACATCCTCCCACTTACTGTCATCCGTGGGTTGTTTGGGGGTTTCCTCTTCTTCTTCTTGTTGGATGACTACTGAAGGCCTCTGCCTATCAAGAACTTTTCGCGAGCTGAGTTGAATCTCCTACAATGGAAGCAGAGAAATAACATATGTCAGAAAGGCTTGCATCTCAACATTGTGAAGAGTTTGAGTGGGTTTGTTATTGGGGTTGGGCAGTAGTTGTGCTGGTAATAATCTCGTTCTTGGGGAGATTTCATTTTGGTATTGCTGCGGTTGTTGTGGAATAGGAGGTAAAGGTGGGGGAACAAAACCTGGAAAAAGATGCAGGATGTTTGGTGGAAACTCAGGGTAAGGAATAGTGGGCATAGGGACATGTGGAGCTTGAGGGATTCCTTGGTTATGCCCTCCTCTCCAATCTTGAATCCAAGGATGGTGATACTGTGTAGACCAAATTTTCCAACTCGAAGATTTCCACTGTTGTGGTTGTTCATAATAAGGTGGAACTTGAGGCTCTAGATCTGTGTATGTAGGTTGACTCCTAGGATGGCATGGCCTCCTAGGTACATAAGAGGACTCCCCAGGATCCTCACTTCTGTAGATGGATAACAAATCGGGAAATGATGGGCACTTTTCAGTTGAGTGGTATTCAATTCAGAAGACATAAACTGAAATATTCTCTAATGGACATTCCCTTGAGGAATGCTTCCTCCTGTATCTTGGGCCAAATATGCTCATTGTTGAATTTTCCTCCTCTAGTTTCTTTTTAATCTTTAGGGTGTCCAACTGGGAACCTATTGTAATTAGGATATCCATTTTGAAGTTTTCTAAAAGGTTCCCCATCTCTACCCTTGTGATACCACCTGAACTAACTGCTTTTAGGTTTCTACTATAAGGATCTCGAACACTCTTCCCTGTTTTAGCTCTACTCCTCGAGTAATTCCTACACATTTCAAATATTTTAGTAAATGGTTTATGGGAGATGTCACCTGATGCCATAAGGTTAAATATCTCTAAGTATTCTTCCAAATTTTCTTTAAGGAAAAGAGCCCTGACTACATCATCTGGAATGTCATGGTACTTCGATTTCTATGAGATATAAGAAAACTATTACATATAATCCTCAAGATTATCATCCTCTAACTATTGGATTTTGAAAATATCATTACAAGAATCCTTGGACTTGCAGTAGTCTTGGTATTTCATAATAAATTTATCTTTCATCCCTTCCCAATACCCAATACTGGACTCTCCCAACCCCATGAACCATCTTAGTGCAGAATCCTTGAGGGTGGAAGGAAAAAGTTTTAGTTTCTGGGCATCTTGTAAGTAATTGTAGCTCCTACACAAGATGTCAAACTCAAATAGGAAGGTATCTGGGTCTTCATTGTTTTTACCGTAAAATGTGGGCAGTGTCGAGAGTGGAAAGTTATTCATATTGACATTCTATGGTGTATCCAAAATTGGAAACCCAAAGGTGGCTTCATTTTGGTTTCCAACTTCTTCTCCCTCCTTGTGTCTTACATGGTTGTGATCCTCCTGATCATCCATACTAGTTTGGTTTCCAAAAGGAGAGTACCTAAATGGTTTTATCCTTGAAGATAACAAGGTATCCCAAGGTTCTTTTCTAGGAGAGGTATCCCTTTGATGGGAGGGTCTTCCTACTGCTTGGATGTCTGGGGATTTACTCGATCCATTTGAAACTATTGGTGACAAAGTTTTTGTTTCAACTTGGGAAACAATTATATTGGCTGAACTACAAAATAGAGTATTCACTTGTTCAGAGTCAATGATGTCTACAAAGTCAGGGTCTCCTGATGGTGGTGAAAAAAACAAAGGTTGTGTTGGTTGGTTCTATGGAAAGCGCAAGTGGTCTTGCCTCATGTCCCACTATTATTGATGCTTCAACTTTCTGCTCTATAGTTCTCCCTGTTTTGTTCTCTTTAGAGACTGCTTTAGCTCTTTGGGTTGAGCTAACCCCTACTTTCTAGTATCGATTGTGGGGTTTATGGGTGGAGTGTTCCTTCCTCCAAAAAGGTTAGAAGGAACCTTGGTCAAAATGTTTGGTTTGGTTTTAATGTATCTTCCCTTTGGGTCCCTAGGTTTGTTCATGAAAGAAAAAAAAGAAAAACTACCATTGGGTTTGGGGGAACCTTCTATAACATATGCACAGGTTCTTACCTCTCGTCCTAAAGTTCCCCCTCCACCAAAATAATTCTAAGGTTCATAAATGATCTACTCCCTAACTATTTCCTACCTTAATACAACTCCCCAACAATGATGCAAAAAATGATGGGTGTTCTATATGCACTAAATCTCTCAATTAAATTTTCAACCTGGGGTAAGTAAAATTAGAGTTGTGGAACTGTATGAGCCAAGGAAAAAAATCTAATAGAATTATTGTCTAACTAAGGGGATGGTTTATCTAAGGATCAATCTACTTAAGAAATGACTCTTTCATTTTTATCAATTAGAAAATCCTATTAATGAACTTGAATTATTTACCCTAAGCAACTTCATACAATGGATCGATGGATTATTTCTAAAGAAGCAAATCATAACCTACTTTAAACAAGTTAATCTATTCAACCTAATGAGCAACATCAAATAAATTACTTTTGATCTTTTATCTTTAAGCAAATAAGCAAACAAACAAATAACCTATCAAGACTATTTCAACAAGTAAACTCTATTCTTAAAACAAAACTCATAATCATTTCTATTTTGCAAAGGAGAAATCTTAACCTACTTCATCAAAATCATCATGACTGTATTAAGATTCTAATTAATCCAAACTTTTCTTAATTTGCAATAACAAGAAAAGAGAATTCAAAGATGATGATTATGACTTCGATGTCGAATAACATCACGATGGCATCTGACTATTAGTGATAGCTCAAGAGGGATTAATTCAATGCTACCTCCTACAGATAAATGGAAAGTGTGAATCAAGCAATCTAACGAAAGATTTTCCATCAAATAAGCAACACTAAGTATCCATGTGATCTCTAAATTTCATACATCAATCATCAATGAATAGAAAAAACACTCTTATACAAATTCAAGCACACTCTTATGCTAACTCAAGAAAATTTACAAACTTATAAAATTATGACTAAAAATCTTAATTAAAATCCAATCTTCTAATTAAAATTGCAATTCAAATCTATAACTGAAATTTTATTAATTAACCTGGACTAATCCTATCATTAAAACTCAGATTTCACACTAAAATTATTTTAGAAACATAACCCCAAAATCTATTTCTATCCTAGAATACTAAAGCAAGATTAATAGAGCAAATAGATCGATGAAAACATAACGGAATTGATAATTAAAACTGGCTTGATTACAACTAATAATAATTGCAACTATTAATCCATTAAAGCTTGCACACAATCCTAAATTAAAACTCTATCTACACTAATCCTTCGTTCAAATAATACTTTGTTTTAATTTGTAGAAACCAATTTAAAAATTCAATACATCATCTAAGTTAGTATCCTGCAGGACAATTGCTAAGAAATAAGAAATATAGCATGAAAAATAACCAACTCCTATAAGCAATCTGCAAAAGATGAATTAGAAAATTAAATTACAATCAACATGCACAGTAATTAAAAATAAAAGATATATACAACAAAGAAACGAAGTAAATTCTAACTAAGAAAATAAAATACATGATATATCTATCTATACAGTCACCCAGACCACTGGTGGGCCCCCCAACAGATCGTGGCTACTCTTCAATAGAAAAACACAGGATCAAATCAACATGATTATGCCATTAATTAAAAAAACACAGTCTGGAACACAAGTTTGAAAAATATGTCTGAATTACACAATGAAACTTCTTCTTAAAAATATTTATGTCTCTTTCCACTTCTAGTGGTATTTATAGGTGAATCACAGTTCGAGAGGTCGACCATTGGAAGGGTTGATCGCCTCTAAAAATGGCAAATCCATTAAATGCACTCTAACATCTTTGGCTTCTAGAAAATTCATGAGCCACTCAACAATCAACATAACCACCCAATCTGAGATTTCATGAGCTCTGTAGCTGGAAGCCACAAGGGGGCAGAAAACCTAGGTCGTTGATTCACCCATCATAGGTCGCCAATATATCAACCACAAACTCCCCCATCCTCCAAGTGTTGGATCACGTGTTGGATGGAGTGTCAGATCGCGTAGCGGATGGAGTGTCAGATCGCGTAGCGGATGGGGTGTTGGATGAAGTGTCAGAAAAGGTATCTGTAGTGTCCCCAAGGCCGAGCCCCGTTGTAAACCATGTTCTGAAATGAATTGTAATTATGTTTTATAGGCTGGTGAGCCAAGTTTTTATAAGCTGGAGGCTTATGTGTTTGTTAGGCCAGGGAGCCTGAGTGTTGAAGGCCAGGAGCCTGTTGTTGTATATGTAATCACGCAGAACAATTAATAAAATATAAACACCGCCATGTGCAGACCGACCATGATGAATGAGTGAAGGGGGACTAAGCATCCATAGAGAGGGCAAGGAATTAGGGGCTGGAAGGTGGGAAAAGGGGCTAAGTGTTGAGCCTAGGGGCTAAGCTTGGGAATAATATTTTAATATTATCCCAAAAGACATGTGCATTTTATGTTTTATCCTAAGTTTCTGGCAAGGGGAGAACATACAAGGGAGATGCGTGCTGGTGGAATGCATGCAATTTCATGGGTGACAAGTGTCAACCCTGACGCATGCGAATAAAACGGCCAGGGTGAGCCGTGAGAAGGGTTCCTCCCCCATTCTACCCGATTGACTGAACGCGTACAGAGCCCTGGATAGTAATACCAACCCGACTCCTACAAAGAACCTTCATGCATACCTGTGATTCGAAAATTCTGTGTCTGGCTCTGAGAAAATCGGTGGGTATATTCCCTGAACGAGAAGCCTACGTGGATTTGGGAAAGAGTCTGTGTTTGTTTTGGAAAGTTGGTACGCCCCTTCTCTGTTCTAAACCGGGGAGTCTGAATCGACCCCTATGTGGACGACTTGTCACACATCCCTGAGAATCCAGAGGGTGAGTCTATCCCATGTTGCCAAATTGAGAAAACAGAAGTGTCCCATCCCTGCTAAGCCTGGTTATACTGTTGCACATGTCTGGAGTTTCCCTGGGGTGTTCGTGTCTAGATTCCTGTGGATTGTGGTGAATGTGTAGTGTTTGATCCTATGTGGCTTGTTGGCCAGTTTGTACAACACTCTCTCCAGGTGAGAGAGGTGGTTGAAGTTGGAAGAACAAGTTGTTGGACCTGTGAGCGACTCCCTCCAGGTGAGAGAGTGCGTAGAGGAAGGAGAGAACTCTTGGAAGGAACCTTGTAGCTGCCATAGAGCTCAGAGACTTCCGGTCCGACCTGTTCCTGTAACCCAAGGCAAGGGAGATTAGCAGCCGAAGGACTGTCTAGGTGACAGAGAAGGTGTATACTCTTGGGGTGGAACAAGCATGTGGGGAATGATGGGTCGGTGGGTAGTGAACGTGGGAGGTTCCTTGGAGAGAATCCCTTCCTTGTAGTTGTGTGTTGTTTTCCCTGTAACCTCAGCCTAGCCTAGGATTCCTTATCTTGGGGTGGAGCTTAGTCCCAGCTCGGGGGTGACCCACTGTTGAGTTGATGAGTAGTGTGGTTTAAGGCTGGGAGGTTTGTGGAAGGCCTGCACTTGGTTGGTGGATTCTACCACTGTTAAAAGATATGTATTTGATTATGTTTTAATCATGTTTTGCATGAATCTACTGCTTATGTTATCATGATTTCCGCTGTGTATATGAATTAGTACGAAATGCTATTGATTGTTAATTATGGAAGTAAATCATATGAATACTCTGTGTAGAATGTGTTTATTTGTTTAAATGCATGGGATTTATAATACCTGTATGAGTTATGTGCAAAGTGGTGTTATAGTCTTCTTTTAATAGCGTTTAAACCTTGGTATCCAGAAAAGGTGCGCTACAGTTTGGTATCAGAGCCATGGTTTCAACACAGAGCCTAGATGGGCCAGTGGAGCGGTCTTTGGACCCAGAGTGTGAGGGAAATTGGGTCTGGAAGGCCAATTTTGGACCTTGGTTTTCCCCGAAGGGGCAAGGAGTTACTTGATGAGTTTTTAAGCTCAAGAGGTTTAGCGACGTGTGAAACCACAGTTGGGATGGTCTATGGCCACGGGGAAATAGGTCTCCACACCAATAGCATTAGAACCTTAGGATCTGCTCAGGAGGGAAGGTGGAACCTCATGACCATCGAATCTGGAGAGTATGCGCAGAGTTTAAATCCCTTTTGAATCACACAGTGGTGTGGGAATTGCAATGCGCGAACTCCCAAAAACTCTAAAATGCCGAAAAGATCTCCGCCATTGATCTGAGGAGGGAATCGGACCACTGGATTCCATGCTTGGATTGGACATGGGCGCATGAATGCATACCATGTGCCAGTGAGTCGAGAAGATAAGCGAGAGTGGTGGGACCCGATGATGTCGTTAAAAGTGACGTGGATCCTCCTGAATGTACCACATGCCACGGTGGTGAAGGGTGATAGCTGTGCTGTGGGCCCGGAGAATAAAGTAATTCACGATTTCGGGGACTCGCAAGATAAGGGCATGGGAGCTCGACATTGAAACTCGCGAAGTCGCAAAGTAGCGAGAACGAGAGGAGAAAAGTCAACATCACTTCTCGGGGTTTCGTGAAAGGGAGGTACCAGGGTTGGATGCCACAACTCATGAAGGTGCGAGTAGTGAAGAGTGCTAGCACTTAGCCCTAGACTATGGTCATGCGTAGCAGACGCTAGTGAGGAGAGAGCCATACCCTTGTCACATCTCGGGTATTGGCGTTTAGAGGAATGAGTCGAAGGTTTTCGACTCATGAACTCGCGAGATCACGAGTTGCGAAAAGGGTGACTTGGGTTATGAATATTTAACTATCGGATCTTCACGGACTGAGATTCTGAAGTTACGAAGTCCTAGAAATTGCAGAGCCAGACAGAGCTCAGAAAACTTTGTGAAGTTAAAACGTCTTTTGTTCTTGTTCGTATTGGTTTATCAATGTTGTGGATTGTTCGTGAGGTTTTAATGGCCTGAAAAACTTCGAATTGAATTGCACAGTGTGTGTGCAGAGTTCAACGAGAGTCAGGATTCCAGTTAACCAACGTCGAGTATGGAGTGGGAAAAGGTGCAAATTGCCTCCGAAACAGAGGACGAAAGGGTAGGAAGGGATGTCAACCTGGGATTCGAAGGAACAAACTCTAATGGGCACGAAAAAGAGATGGATAAGGAAGAACATATGATGCAACTCATCGAAAGATTGCAGAAAGATGCCCAGGCTCACCTAGCTGATAGCCGAAAAATCCTGAAAATCAGGGATCGACAGGGTGAATTAAACTTAAAAATGTTGAAGAGCCTGGAAAGAATAGAAAAGAAATTGGAAAAAGGAAGTGACAAAAGCAGATCAAGAAGTGTCAGAACCCCTGAGAGGAGAAGAAGATCGAGGAGTGGTAACAAACATTACCGTCTCTCCCCAAAGCATTCTGACAGGGAGACACACAGTAGTTCAAGCCCATCCCCTACCAGAAAACATCGAAAATCTGGTAAGGAGGAATTGAAAGGGGAGATGAACAATATTAAGCCTCCAACATTCGATGGAGAACATAAGAAGGAGGAAGATGCCGAGACCTAGTTGCTTGGCATGAAGAAATACTTCCAACTGCATAATTATTCTGCCCATGTAGAAGGAAGAATTGCAATGTACCAACTAAAAGGAAAAGCATCCATGTGGTGGGATCAGTTTTTGTAGGTGCAACACATCAGAGAGAAAGAGGTCACTTGGAAGGAATTTAAGAGGTATTTCGAGAAGAAATACCTGACTAAAAGATACTATGACAGAAATATGAAGGAGTTCTTCGAACTCAAGTTGGGAAGCATGACCATTGATGAGTATGAACAAAGTTTTCTGGAACTACTGAAGTATGTTTCGTTCATCAAAGATGAGGCTGTCAAAATTCAGAGGTATCTGAGTGGACTACCACCTTCCATTGGTGACAAGATTCAGTATGATGATCCTAAGACCATGGAAGAAACCATAAGAAGGGAGAAATGTCTATACAAATAGCAAAGAGAAAAGCCTACCTTTCAGAAGGCTTGGGATGACCAGAAGAGGTTTAAGAAAGAATAGAGGCAGAAGGGAAACATGCCTCCCTTTTTCAGAAACAGTCCTTGGGGACAGTCATCTTTTGGAGAGCCCAGGAAAGTTAAAGGGAGTGAGCAGGTACCAAGACCGCCACCTATGGAGTGTTGGGGCTGTAAAGGGAATCATAGGTACAGAGACTTCCCCCTCAGAAAAGACAAAGCAAGAACTGTCCATACTGTTCAGCAAGCTAAAACAGTGGAGGATATGGGCAGCAGAATGTCGAGGATCTACATAGCCCTGGACAACAAGCAATCATAATTTCAATTGCACATGATTGAAGTGGAAGGTATGATCAACAACCGACCACTTGTTATTTTAATTGATTCAGGGGAAAGCCATAGTTATGTAGATCCTAGAGTGGTGGAAAGTTTTCATCTAACGAGAAGCAAACATGAGAAGTCTTGGTTAGTGCAGTTGGCCACAGGGACCAAGAGGAAGGTCACGGAATTGGTTAAGTCCTGTTCAATGGACATGAAAGGAATGAGCACTAACGTTGAATTGAACATTCTGCCTTTAGGCTCATATGATTGCTTAATTGGGATGGACTAGTTGGACCAGCACCATGCCCTTCTGGATTGCTGTAACAAGAGGTTTACATGCTTGAACGAAGAGGCAAATCAGGTAACAGTCCAAGGAATTCCCAGAGCCGTGGCTGTGAGGGAAATCTTAGTCATGCAGCTGAAGAAATGTTACCGGAAAGGCTGTCAATTATTTGCATCTCGGGTGGAAGAAGCATCCCGAGATGAATTCTTGAATCTGGAAGACCACGAAGTACTCAAATAATTCAAGGACATATTTCAGGAGGTACCTGGACTACCACCGAAGAGGGACATTGATTTTTCTATAAATTTGATGCCTGGAGCAGCTCCAGTTTCAAAGGCTCCTTATAGAATGAGTACGCCAGAGCTGAAAGAGTTGCAATTGCAGCTCAAAGAGCTACTAAAGAAAGGTTACATTCACCCCAGTGTGTCACCTTGGGGAGCCTCGGTCCTATTCGTGAAGAATAAAGATGGGACGTTGAGGTTGTGCATTGATTTTCGGCAGGTGAATAAGGTCACTGTCAAGAACACGTATCCTCTGCCAAGAATTGATGATATTTTTGATCAGTTGAAGGATGCAAAAATATTTTCGAAAATAGATCTCCGATCAGGATATCACCAAGTGAGAATAAAGGATGAGGACATTAGCAAGACCACCTTTAGAACAAGGTATGGTCATTATGAGTTCACGGTGGTGCCGTTTGGTTTGTCCAACGCGCCTGCTGTTTTCATGTGCTTAATGAATGGAGTGTTCAGAAGTTATTTGGACAAGTTTGTCATAGTCTTCCTGGATGATATCTTGGTGTATTCCAAGACAGAGGAAGAACATGAACAACACCTAAGAATGGTACTGTAGGTGTTGAGAGAACACCAGCTGTACGCAAAACTGAGCAAGTGCTCATTTTACCAAAGGCAGATCCATCACTTGGGACACATTATATCTGAAGAAGGGATCATTGTGGATCTTGAAAAGGTAGAGGCCATTCAAGAATGACCAGCACCAAGGAATGTGGCAGAAGTTAGATCTTTTATGGGTCTGGCAGGCTACTATAGGAGGTTTATAGCTGGATTCTCAAAGATAGCTCATTCTATCACTTCCTTGCAAAGGAAGGAGAAGAATTTCTAGTGGACTGAAGAATGTGAGAGCAGCTTCCAGCGATTGAAGCAGCTGCTAACTAGTGCTCCGATCCTGAAGATTGCAGATCCAGATAAGGATTACGTAGTGTGCACAGATGCGTGTAAGGAGGGGCTGGGAGGAGTTCTCAGCCAAGAGAGATTTGTAGTTTGTTATGAATCCCAAAATTTGAAGGAGCATGAGAAGAATTATGCCACTCATGATTTAGAGCTGGTAGCAATCATCCACGCCCTGAGGAAATGGAGACATTACCTCATGGGAAAGAGATTCGAGTTGAGAACAGACCATAACGGTCTGAAATATTTATTTGATCAACCGACCTTAAATGCCAGGCAAATCAGATGGGTGGAGTTTCTGTGTGAATATGATTTCGATATCAAGCATATCAAAGGGAAAGAAAATAAGGTGGTTGATGCACTCAGTAGAAAAGTGCACGTATTACATGCTACAGCCATTAGCATGTACCAGACTGATATGAAAGACAGAATTTTGGAAGCTGCAAGTACTGAGTTGCAGTACAAAAGTCTTGTAGCAAAGCTACAGCAGCGTGAGAGATCGCATAACAAGGAAAGTTACACCTTGGGAACTGATGGTCTACTTCTGTATAAAAACAGAGTGTATGTACCCAATGTCCGAGAATTGAACTGGAAATTCTAAAGGAGATGCATAACGTGGCTTATGTTGGACATCCTGTTTATCAGAAGACTATGGCAATAGTCAAAAGCCATTATTTTTGGCCGGGTTTGAAGAAAGAAATCGCTGAATACATCGACAGATGTATGGAGTGCCAGAAGGTTAAGGCTGAGCATAGGAACCCAGCAGGGTTGTTGCAGCCTTTACCTATTCCTAAATGGAAATGGGACGTGGTAACAATGGATTTTATCACAAGATTTCCTAGAACAAGCAAGCAGCATGATTCAATCATGGTGGTGATGGACAAGCTTACTAAAGCTGCCCATTTTATTCCACGGAAAACCACCCACAGAGCAGCAGATGTTGCTGACATTTTCCTAAAAGAAGTTGCACGCTTGCATGGAATTCCTAAGACAATTGTGTCTGATAGGGACCCGAAATTCACTTCGAATTTCTGGAAAGGACTGTTCAAAGGATTCAGAACGAATATGAACTTTAGCACAACGTATCATCCTGAATCTGATGGACAGACAGAGAGAGTGAATAGAGTAATAGAAGACATGTTGAGAATGTATGTGATGGATAAACCATCAAGGTGGGAAGACTACCTGCATTTGGTAGAATTCGCCTACAATAATGGGTATCATGCATCATTGAAGAT
>ML794544.1:45984-57102 GCA_009831015.1 Picea engelmannii
ACTATATTTTCAATCTACAATTCTATCTTAAAAGATGATTTAAAGGACTATAAACAAGATGAGATATGTTTGGACAATAAAATTCATTTTAAATGTTTAGAGCAATCTATGTTTATGAATAGTGAACTCATTACTCTAAGTAAACTTAGTCCTTGAACAGAAGTAAGTTATAATTCCTTAAAATCAATCCTTTGAAGTGAACTCTATTCTTAAATCAAATTTTCAATATTAAATCAAAAACTCGCAGTTACTTCTATTCTACAGAAAATAAACCACGTCATTACAATAATATTACTGACTAAAAGTAAATAGTGTCATCTAATTCACACTATCCTACTAAAGAAGGAAAACAACATCATCTATCTGTGTCTACAATGGCAAATTATATCATAATGACATCTAAATATAGTGGTTGTGCCTACGATCGCGAATTATATCACAATGGCATCTTAACACTTCTGATAATTCAAAGAGAATCAATTCAATGTTAATTTCTACAGAGATATGCAGAGTATAAACAAGACAGCCTACTGAAATCTTTTCCATTAAGGAAATATAAGATACATGTGTTTGTGATTGATCAAACCTATGAACAACTCTTAAAATCAGAAATTACACTACTGTACTTGAACAAGAAATGCTTCAATGAAATTATGTTATTGTACTTTTAAACAAGGAGAATAATAATTATACAACGCTACAGAGGTTAGTTTAATCTATTTTAATTACAAAGAAGATTCATGTTTACAACATAGTGTAAGTAATTAAAGTGAATATATACAGTGATATATACAATCAGAAAAGAGTGATTAACACAACTGATATGTATAAAGAAATTATGCAGAAGAGAGATTATAGCAGAAAAGAGGGATTAGAACAATTATAAGGAAATAAGGTATACAGAGGAATTAATAGGAAATGATTATAAGAAGGAAATTAGAACAATTCCTGCAAAAGAGAGGCTAAAAATATGAATAGACAAGGAAATAAGACACATAGACTACTGGTGCCCCCCCCCCCAAGCAGTTGTGGTACTCCAACTCATGAATTAATCACAAACTCAACTTAATTCATAAACTTTCATTGAAATGAAGAACAGAGCTAAACTTTACACATAATTCTTAAATTGTTTCTCTTGGTCAGTCCCATCATGCTAACGAGCTCAAGTATATATAGATTCTGAGAGGTTGACCACTGAAAGGGTCGACTCTCTCTCAAAACGAGAAAATCATTTAGCTATGCTATTAATAGACTATGAGTTCTTAAAATCGTAGCTCGAATATAGGAGATACTTTCAACTGTCTAAATCGAAATATAGTGGGATCCATAGTAGGAGGACAATAATAGGTAAAAAACCCATGTTCTGGTTTTGCCCGAAAATGCCCACAGGTATGCTAATGGCCAAATATGTTGCGCTTTGAGTTCTGTAATGAGGACCGGATGAAGGTCTGAATGAAGGTCTAGATGAAAGTTTGAATGAAGGTCCAGATGAAGGTATGGATCACACCTTTTTTCTGATTCGCATCCCATATCGATCTGATGATAATAATCTGATAATAAGCTCAAAATGCATAATCATTATGTTAAAAAAGAGACTTATAGAAGGAAAAAATTAGGAAAAACATGGAGTCAAAAAGAGGATAGAGTTTACATGGTAAAACCCCAATGTGGGTAAACATCCTTGAAAGTTGGTATTCTATTCTTTAGGTAAACTCTCCAATCTTACAATGCTTGGCCAACCCCACATATGCATTACCTCACACTAATTTTTTCCCTATTGCCCCTAAAGGGCCTCCTTCACCTTGATTATATATGAGAGACTAAAAGGAGAAAAATTCCCATGATACATGTCAGATAAACCCTTTTTACAAGATATATATTTATTGAAGAATAACTTGACAAAATGTGAGACCGCTAGGAAATCATTACCAAATTCTAACATTCCCCCTTAATGATGACTAGAGGGATAGAATCACAATTGGAGGAAGAAGAATATTACGCCAATATGATCTCTCACAAGTCTAATGATTCCTCATTGTGTGTACAAATTCCTCAAAATGATGTTCTAATAGTCATCATAATGATAGGCTATACAATTGTAAATATGGCCACTAGAAAATCATTACATGATGGTTGTAATTAACAAATTTAGAATATGAAGATGGCCCTTTGTAACAACATTCCACTGAGTTTTGTTGTTTTGATTTGTTATGGTGTTCATACAAGGAAGAAATATTCACAAATGTGGACTCATCAAAATCCTCCATTCTAGTTGCATGGGTTTGACGAAAAACTAGTGGACATTGATACCCATCGAGTTCATTTGGGATCACTTTTGATTCCTTGAAGGCCTCAATTAGCCTCATAGTTTTGGCCCAAAGAATTCAATAAAGCAGGTGGAAATCCCTACATTCATCTCTAACAAAAAATTAGTTCACGGACCATCGAGGGTTTTGTTGTAGCGTACGACCACGTGGGGTTTTTGTTGCAGTTCGGCCATTGTTGCAACAAGGGTTTTAGATGATATTAATTTGTTTATCCCAGGTGAATCATTGTTGGGGATTCTTTGTTGTTGGATATTGTGAGACAGAATCAGAATGAACTTGAGGGTGTGAGACAACTATATTGTTGCTAGAAATTGACGTAGAGAGTCGATTTTTTGCAGATATGGTACTCATGTCTCATATAATTGGTTCATTTATTGTTTGAGGGTGTCGTTGCTCATGGATTTCATATCTAATTTTTCAACATAGCTTGGCCCTTGGATCATTATGCACCCAGAGAATTGGGTCACTATTTGCAAAAACACATGGCCTCTATAGCAATCGTGGCAGTTGTAATTTGAACACTACTAGTCATTTTTCATTGGTTCTTGATAGTAGAAAGTATCTTCTCTTGCACTTACTGAGGATATGGTTGCAAATTATGGACGATTTTCATTCAAACATTGCTGGTCATTTTTCATTGGTGTCCCTAAATGTAAGCCAGTGTCAGGAGTGTAATGTAATCAACAGTTTGTTAATTTGATCCTCGATTAGATTTTTATGGTGAGTTGCAACTCACTTCCTGAAGCCATTCATGGACACATTGAGAATTTGGTTTGGGAGCATAAAATCCAAATTGAGTAGTAGAATTGAGTTTCATAAGATCTCATAAGTGTGTTTGGCCAAGGCCCATGTGAGCATGTTACCCAAAATCGTTTGAGCTAGTGATTTTCAAAATCCACTCCTTTGTGCAAAAATTGCATTGTTCTTTACTAAACAAAATCGTGGTTTTGGAGATCATTGAATAAAAACAAATCAAGCAATGGAATCATAGAAGAGGTTTGATTCTAGCTATAACCTAGTGTCAAGATTCTAATGCAAATGACAATTCGTCCATCTGAKCCCTAGTTAGAGTTTTATGGTGAGTTGCATCTCACTTTCTTAAGTCATTCAAAGACACATTAAGAATTGGTTTAGGGACATAAAATCCAAACTAATTAGCATAATTGAGTTATGTAAGCTCCYGCAAATATTTTTGGTCAAGACTCACGTCAATACACTACCCATAATCACCCTAGATAATGTTTTACAACATCAACCCCTTAGTGCAAAAATAATATTGTTTCTTACTAAACAATGCCCTAGTTCCATAGATCATAAAAAATAATAATTTTCAGGCAATGGAATCACAGGAGAGGGGTACCTCTATTTGTAACTTGGTGTCAAGAGTCCAACATAATTGAGGGTTCATCAATCCAAGTCTTAGTTTGTTAAGACCTAAATTAGGTCACATTACCCMTTCATTGGGGCATATTACATTAKTATTGTTATTTTATTTATGTTGGCTTGGGTCCATTATTTGTAATTGTATCCCCTAGTCTCCTATATATACCAAGGAGACCTTTTCATTTGGAATYGTCTTGTATTTGTGAATTCATATGATGTATAAGGATGTTTCCCCCTTGAAGAGGCTTATTATCTGAATTTATCTCTTTGTCAAGGMATGGTGTACTTATTATGAGGTTTTTATGCTATTTTGGATATTTGGTTCTTAACATTTGGTATCAGAGCTAGACGATCCTCGAGACTGGCTTCTTCAAAACAASTCTTCTTGGAATTTTCGCTACAACCTTTTTATGGAAGGTTTCATGATCTGAAATTAATATGGTGTAGAGGAGGCTCTTGAGTCCAAATTTAAGATCTTGGTTCGATATATGTTTGGAGATACATTCTGTCCAAGTTAGGGTTTTTGACTAGTCCTGAAACTAGTCAGAAACATGTATTCTTGGAATTTTCTCTCCCAATTATTTTCAACTTCGTTTTAGGTTATGAAATTTTTACAGTACAAAGGATGAATAGTGAAGTACCTTGTGTTGAAATTTCATCCCTTGATTCATTTTACTCTGAAAGTTATTCTTTGAGGAAATTAGGGTTTTTGGTTGGTCCAAAATTTAGTCTAAAACAAGTGTTCTTGGAAAAAAGGTTATATTTGAAGCTGCATACCTCCAAATTGAGTGAGATCTATTCCATTGGTTAGGGTATAGACCAAATTCTTATTGGTGAAAATTTCAATTTTTGAAGGGAAGACATTGGCGCGAGGAAGGCCATACAAGTTTTTTCTCGTGAAAGGGAAAAAATCAACACATCTTGGGAAAGTTATCATAAAATTATCTTGGAAATTCCAATCTTGGTCTAATCTGTGGGGTTAGAAAGAAGACACATCAGGCTACGTCGGGCCAAAATTTTAGACTCATAAGGGCTTAAATTTCATAGCTACAAAATAAGAAAGCTCAACTAGTAGAACAATCTCCAAATCAGGGTTTAAAAGGTGCGTTTTTGTTTTTTTTTAATTTGCATATCTTTTCACTAGAAGATCCAATTAGGGTAATTCAAAAAGTGGAATAATGTGGGATAAAAGTAGTATCACTTAAATTTAATAGAAACTTAGATATTTTCAGGTACAAACGTATTCCAACGTTTCTAAACGTAGGAGTTGTCGTTACTTGTCAGCGCTATAACCTAGGGACAATGTGGTTCTTCCACCACGTACCTAGAGTATATCAGAAGGCCCCTTTCGAACGATTGCACATTAGAAAACACTAATAAAAATTTGAGCTCCCACGTATCAGGCATATATCAAGAGACCCCCTAGAATTCTCCAACCAATTGAGTAAACCATTTGGCAATATTGTTGCTATAGTACACTGAGAACATCACTCGGGGAGATCACTCTCTATTACCTAGGTTGTCGGATAGTATGACTAAGGGCATGGTCAAGACTCCTTAGTTAGTGCCCTGTGATATTGGGATGAGTACTATTGTTGGACCCTACACGTATATCATAGAGCTATAGCACCTGACACTCCCTTGTATGTGAGGACCTCTGCCTAAGACAGTTAGGAATTCCTACCTTGCAGTGATACTTGGCCAACTTGCCACCAAAAAAGGGAACTTATACACCAAATGAGCCTTAAAATAGTCCTACTTGGACTCTTGATGAAGGTAAAGAAATGAACAAGGAAATAAATGATTTACAAGAGAAGGCAATAACAAAAGATGAACTACAAAGGATGATGGATTCAACTGAAACTAAGTTGGAAGCAATAATGGATACTAAGATGGATGGTTTAAAAGGGGATATCATGGAAGGGTTCAAAAAGTTTCTAATAGAGAGGCCACCTAGAAGTGACAATGTATCCCATGAATATCATGATGAGGACACAAGGAAGATCAATCAAGACTGGAGAAACTTCAGCTTTTGGTTGAAGACCAACCACTTTCCTAAGATCGATATAAGGAAGTTTGATGGAAAGGATCTAATCACATGGATACTACATATGGAGTAGTTATTTGATCTACATGATGTGCCACACACACAAAGGGTATGAATTGCATCTTTATATTTAGAACCCAATCAGTTTGTGTGGTATCGATGTCTTTGTTCTTGCAAATTACTTGTCACTTGGAAAATTTTCGTGGAAGAAATGATAGCACACTATGAGGATACAATGATCAATACCTTATTTAGCCAATTGATAAATCTCAAGAAAAAGGGTTCATTTGTGAAGAACATTGAAAACTTCCAAAGATTGAATATAAAGGTAATGGATATTTCAGATGAGCACCTGATTGATGTTTTCATAGGAAATTTAAAGGATAACATTCAACATGAGGTTCACCTTTGAGAACCCAAATCATTGGAGAATGCGTTCAGAGTGGCGAGAAATTTTGAAAGTAAAAATATGGCTATGGCTACTAGAAGGACCACCCCTAATATCTATTGAGAGAATAATGTTCCTTCTTTTAAACCACCTCAACAATTGGAGGAAAGACAAGAAAAAAATTTATGCTTTAATTGTGACAACAAGTACAGTAAGGGACATAAGTGTGGTGAGAAGAAATTATTCTACATTGATTGAGAAGATGAAGAAGAACAATAACCATCTCAAGATGAATACGTAGAAGATATTTATTCTAAAGAGATGACTCCCACCATATCATGTCATGCATTGGTTGGAATTAGCACTCCTCAAACCCTCAAGATCGAAGGATATATCAAAAATAAAAAGGTAATAATGCTAATTGATTATGGTAGTACTCATAATTTCATTCACTGTGAATTAGCCAAAGCTTGCAATTTCTTTGTATATCCAGCACCATATTTTCAAGTAATGATTGCAAATGGAGGAACTATCAATTGCTCAGGAAAATTCCATAAGATCAATCTTATTATGGGGGAATATGTAATGAATATTCCAATTATTTTTATACCCATGGGTGGTGTTGATGTCGTACTAGGATTCCAATGGTTACAATCATTGGGAACAATGGCTTTTAATTTTCAAGAACTTTTCATGAAATTTTCATTGGAAGGAAAGGAATTTAAGTTAAGGGGTTTCACAAGAAAACTCGGTAAGGTGGTAAGCTCTAATGGCATGAAAAAATTATTGAAAAAGGGGCATCAGGGTGTAATTGTAGAACTATGCTCACTAGATTTTCAAACATCTAAGCCATATATTCCTTTGGATATCCAAGGGATCATTGATAATAATTCCAAAGTATCTGAATAAATTCCCAGAAGTCTTCCACCCACTCGTGATCATGATCATTCTATTCACTTAATTCCTGGGTGTGTTCCTCCTAACATCAGGCCTTGCATATACCCTTATGCCCATAAGAGTGAAATTGAGCGTATGGTTGAAGAAATGTTAGAGATTGGAATTATTAGACATAGCCAAAGTTCTTACTCTACATCGGTGGTAATGGTATTCAAGAAAGAGGGCCAATGGTGTATGTTCCAAGATTATAGAGAGCTCAACAAGCTCACCATTAAAGTTAAGTTTTCCATTCTCGTCATTGATGAATTTCTAGATGAACTACATGGAGAAATATACTTCACAAAGTTGGATATTGATTCAGGGTATCATCAGATTAGAATGAAAGACGAAGATATCCCAAAAACAACATTCAGAACTCATGAAGTCCATTATGAATTTGTGGTAATGCCTTTTGGCCTTACAAATGCACCTTCCACATTCCAAGGGTTGATGAATTCCATTTTCAATCCCTTCCTTTGAAATTTTGTGTTAGTATTTTTTATGATATATTAATCTATAGCAAGTCTTGGGAATATCATGTTTGAAATGTTGACAGGGTACTACAACTACTGAAGGAGCAACATTTATATGTCAAACCGTCCAAATATTTCTTTGGGGTGAAGGAGCTAGATTATTTGGGTCATATTGTATCTCATGAAGGTGTCAAGGTAGACCCTAACAATATTAAATCCATGATGGATTGGTCAATTCCCAAAACATTGAAGAATCTTAGAGGATTTTTGTGTTTGACATGTTACTACTGCAAGTTTGTTCAGAACTATGGAAGAATAACAACACATTTAACTACATTAACTAAGAAGGATGCATTTTCATGGAATCCATAGGCAACTCAAGATTTTGAACAACTTAAAGAGGAAATGTGAAAATCTCATGTCCTGACCACACCATACTTCACAAAAACCTTTATTGTGGAATGTGATGCCTCAGGAAATGGCATTAGTGTTGTTATAATACAAGAAGGAAGGCCCATTTCTTTTGAAAGTCGGATTTTCAAGGGAAAGGAATTACACAAACCCATTTATGAGAAGGAAATGATGGAAATACTACATGCATTGAATAAATTATGCCCTTACCTAATAGGTAGGCACTTCAAGTTCAAAACAGATCATGAAAGTCTTAAATGCTTCTTGGAAAAAAGACTATCTTTGGAAGAGAAACAAAAATGGGTGACCAAGATGTTGGGTTATGACTTTGAAATCATTTACAAAAAAGGGAAGAAAAATGTTGTTGAAAATGCACTCTCAAGAAAGGATGAATATGTTGAGGCATTTCTATGTGCTATCTCTATCATCCAACCTGATTGGATAACAAAAGCAAGGGATGAATGGAAGAATGACAAAGAAGTGTGGACTCTAATTCAAAGGTTGCAATAGGATTCCAGTGCATCCAATACATTTACATGGAAAAATGGTTCATTGTGGTACAAATATCGCTTATATTTATGTAAGAACTCCCAACTCAAACAAAATGTACTTTTTAAATTGCACACCTCTCCAGTAGGAGGTCACTCAGGATTTTTGAAAACCTATCACAGGGTTAAGAGGGAATTTTTTTGGTATGGCCTTAAAACCGATGTTCAAAATTTTGTGGCAGAATGTTTGGTTTGCCAACAAAATAAGGTGGAAACAATTAAGACCCCAAGTCTTTTACAACCATTATCCATTCCACATCAATACTGGGAGGAGGTTTCCATGGTTTTCATCACAGGGTTACCGAAGTCTGAAGGAAAGAGTACCATCATGGTGATTGTTAACAGACTTACCAAGTACACACACTTTTGTGCACTCTCTCATCCTTTCAAATCCAATACAGTTGCTACCGTGTTCATGGAGATAGTTCAAAAGCTACATGGAAGCCCAAAGATTATTGTTAGTGATAGAGATCCCATCTTCACTGGACATTTTTGGACATAAATAGTTTCTTGTTTGGGTACTCAATTGGCTCATAGCTCATCTTATCATCCTCAATTTGATGGAAAAATTGAGATAGTGAACAAATTTTTGGAAGGCTACCTTTGTTGCTTTGTCTCTATAAAAAAACACAATGGTTCAAGTGGTTACCCTTGGCATAATGGTGGTATAACACTTCCTTTCATACTGCAACAAAAATGACACCATTTATGGCACTTTATGGATGTCACCCATCGTCCATCACTTTTTCTCTAAAAGTAAAATCTAATGTTCAAACAGTGGAATATCACATCGAGCATCAACAACAAGTTCTTCAACTTTTAAAGGACAACCTTACCATGGCACAAAATTGCATGAAACAACAAGCAGATCAACATTGTAGTGAAAGAAGTTTTGAAGTAGGGGATTGGGTGTTTTTAAGACTACAAACACACAAAGAGATGTCCCTCAAGTAAGCTAATAAAGATAATAAATTATCACCGAAGTACTATGGCCCTTATAAGGTGTTGCAAAAGATTGGTACTATGGCATACAAATTAGAACTGCTTGCATCTTCATGAGTACACCCAGTTTTCCATGTTTCATGCTTAAAGAAGGTTATAGGTGACAAGATCCTAGTTCAAACTATATTTCCAGAACTTGACAAGGAAGGAAAAATCTATTAGAGCCTAAAGCTATCATTGACACAATAATTCGCCAGCTGAGGAATAGATCAATTTCAAAGTATCTCATTAAGTGGAAGAAACTACCTGTTGAAGGTTCCGCGTGGGAAGATGAATATTTTATACAAAAGAATCCATAACTACTCAAGAGTTGAGGACAACAATTGTCTGAAGGGGAGAGACATGTTAAGCCCTAAATCAGGGCACATTACCCCTTCATTGGGGCATATTACATTAGTATTGTTATTTTATTTATGACGGATTGGGTCCATTAGTTATAATTGTACCCCCTATCTCCTATATATACCAAGAAGAACTTTTCATTTGGAATCATCTTGTATTTCTGAATTCATATGATGTATAAGGAGGTTTTCCCCTCGAAGAGGCTTATTATCTGAGTTTCTCTCTTTGTCAAGGTGGAGTACTTATTATGAGGTTTTTATGCTATTTTGGATATTTGGTTCTTAACAAAATTGCACATGGATAATTATTTACCTCCATTCTTGTTTGTGACACTTGGTCATCTTCTTTGGCCAACTCCTACTTTTTTCTTGTTTGGGATGAAGCTTCAAGGAAACCACCTTGGTTACCTAGTGCATAAGAGGTATCTTCTAGTACTTGACCAAATGTGCACACCTCTATATTTTCATTACACTAACTATAATTGTTATACCTTTCATGGCCACAAGTTGGAATGATCTTGGAGGGACTTTTTGCCTCCTCTATAGTGGAACATTCTCCAACTTATTCCTCCACAACCTTCTGAGATCTACATTCTCTGCTTGAATGCATTGGTTGATTTCTTCCAACTCTTGAAGTCTTGCTCGCTTCAATCCTTTTCCCATGGTGATATTCACAATCTACAAAACTAGTCAGACCATGTCTCATACCACTTGATCCATGATTTTCTATGAGAAATTTCTATACATAAATCTATGACGAGGATATTTTACTGACGATTAATTGCATGTGAATATGAGCAAATAATTTCTTAAAAATGCATATGAACATGAGAAAATTGTCTAATTATGTGCATATGTGCAATTAAATCTCTACTTAATTAAGTGAGAATGAAATCAAAACTCACACATATAATTTGACACCCATGTGTTAATGGAGTTCTCCATATGTCTTGGCTACCTCTCTAGGCCAACTACAACAAAAAACCATTTTATTATCCTTCCTATAGCAAGGGATAAAACCTTCTCACAAAATGTGGCACATGCTCCATACAAAGATGAAACCCAGAGAAACCTTCTCTTACATAAAGAACTTAAGGCTCTCACATAAGTGACATTTCTTTAGACACTATAAGGACTAAATTCCTTTCTTCCAAGCTCCCTTGAGCTCTCTTCCAAGCCCCCCTTCAAAGAGAATATTACATAAGGAATTTATATAGTTTCCTTAGCTCCATAATTGTTAAGCCCTGATATTGGCTCATTAC
>ML794544.1:62460-90188 GCA_009831015.1 Picea engelmannii
TCAAACCAACCTAGGAGACTCTTAACCTCCCCTTGAGACTAGGAAACTACTTGGGATATAATGAGGAAGAATCCCAAACCAATTCATGAGACTACCAACTTACCCCTAAAAATAGAAAACTAATTTGTGAGGTGGATTCTCACACTTAATTTATTTATTTTTTCACAAATTAAATAACAAATACATGAGCACATTATGCTCAAAAGTATTAATCATTTATAATTAATCATTTCACCTTTTATCGAAACTTTAATTAGCTTTAGACTTGGTGTGTAAAGTGTAATACACCTTCCCTGGATGGGGTGATAGCGCGTTCCACGCGTCCAACCAGGAATTTTGTGCCTGCCACCTTGCCTCAACCCATGTGATGAAACCTGTTGCTCCCTTCCGCCTTTAATACCCCCTCATGACTGCTACAAACTTTCACTTCACCACACCCTTAACTAACTTCTCTAATGCGCTTAGATTTGGCCTCCCGTCATGGATTTGGCATTGGTACAATGTCCACTCCTCCTGCGCTCGTGCACCTTTACTCCCCTACGTTCTTCTTATGGCGATGCCCATTCCCCTTTTTGGTTCCTATCGCCCTCCTCTTCCAGCAAATTTGGCTCTCAGTCGCCCCCTTTGGTGCTTACCTAGTTCGTTATGTTTATTTCTCCACCCCTACCTCTTGTTAGTTAGGCCATGCCTCGCCAGGGAGGAAGTCGAAGTGAGGTGCCCTCTAGTACCAGAACTGTGTGTCCATGGCCAGCAAGCACCCTCTTTTGAGCTTCACTTTTTCCATGTTTTCCTCTATATAAATACATTCATTATTACACCTTTTCCCGCATTTCGTTGTTAATACACACCATAAACCCTAATTAAACGCCATCATTTGTCATTATATCCACTGTGGTTAAAACATTGTTTTTTCTATCTTTTTAGTGATTAAAAGATGATTGTATCATGTTTTACTAATGACGGTTGATAAAGTGTGATTTGCATGATCAACATTCCCATACCATTACTATAGTTCAACATTCTTGCACCAGTATAGTTATTCTCGTACCTGATATTGTAGCTTGGCATATTGGCGCACCTCTAGAAGGAAATCGGGAACATGGGTTTTATCCTAACGAAGTTGGCATGCTAAAATTTGTGACAGCATTCACCCAGCTTTCACGTGTGGGCCTCTAGCACAAAATTAATGTTACAGCTAAATTTAGCAGACAATTCCAAACTTCCAACTTTTGCCTCTGTTTTCATAAAGAGGAGATCACATCTAAAAATTCTAGAATATGGGTTTTGTCCAAAAGGTGAAAAATTGAGTACGATTAGAGAAGTTTTTCAAAATTCGAAAAAAATTAAGGGTTATGTTTGGATTTTTAACACGAATCTGTCGATATTGGTGAAAAACCCGGAATTTGGGATTTGTTTCCAAAAATTGTGAAATTCAAAATCTGAGTTTGGGATTTGATTTTTTCTCTTCTCAATGGAAATGATGTATAAATATAATCTCATAGAGCATGGGAAAGGGGGGAATGATATGATATGAATGAATTGAGCATTCTTTTGAAAACTGAAGTGTTTATCTTTTATTTAATAAGGAATTGATCATTGTTGAAGTTATGGGCATCCTTCAGATCTGACTTAGTTTCTCAGACATTGCCTAGGTTGGGAAGGGCCCCTCAAGATGAGTAGTGTCCTGTTGTTCCCATTTTTATTAATTAGATGCACTTGCTTTTAATTTGATTGAACTTTGATTCATTGATTTCTTATTATGTTCATTTAAATTTTAAGTGTGCTTATGTTATTCGAAACTCAGATCACAACCTCAACTAAGACATTATCATAGTGTGTTTCATATGCATTGAATTCCATTTGAATTTATATGATTAATCTTGTGTGTTCATTATCCAAGCATACTATGTTCTATGTTAAACAATTTCCCTCACATCACCATCCATTTTCCCATTTAATTCACCCATTCAATCTCCTCTTTCATGATGCCCATTCATCCTTATACTCTACACATTGAATCACTGTCCATCAACATTTCATTCACATTCTATCACATAGAGGATCAACCTCTTTCTTTTCATCATATCACACCTTGTTTGATGAGTACACATTCAATATTATACTTACATTTATTGTCCACACAAAGAACTCACTCATTCACTTCACTTAAGGCATTAGATTTTGTATAATTGATTGTGTTTAATGGATATAGATCTCCAATATAATTGAAAAAGTTAATGTTTCTACTTTCCCTTTACTTTTTATTAAGCTTTGCATTTCAAATTGAATATCTCATTGCAAAGAGCATTCATCTCACCATTCCCATTCTGCTTTAATTATGTATATGGTTGATACTTTCAAGAGACATTTTATCTTCAGCCTTTTTAATTAGAGAGTTAACACTTCTTCTCCTATTACTATTTGTTACACAAGTATCCACTTCTATCATATATATATATATATATATATATATATATATATATGCAATTTAGTACATTCCTACAGTTCATTTTCTGTAAAAAAAAAACTTGCAGTTTGTTTTTTGTGCTCAAACATTATTTGAGGACCACTGAAGACTCAAGACTTTTGTCCCATAGTCCAAGGTTAAGTCTGAATATTTTAGTGTTTGATAGTTGATTCCATTAAATGCATGTGTGTTTATTTCCAACATAGATTGTTAACTCTTTAAAATACAATTCGGCAAGTTAATTTGGATGTTGGAAATGTAGTGTTCATGCAACATATGATTGTTGTCATATGTAGCCAGACTGAGCCCCAATCATTCCAATAGAGAACTTGAAGAAGAATAACCAATTTCACAAAGATTTTTAAGTTATTTTACAATTAGGATAGAATAGCCTAGCTTTGGTCCTACGCATATTGTGTTTGCACCTCACAAGCCTACGAACCGTGGATTGACATTAAATGTAATGGAAATTATTTCATATAATTTACCCAACACCATTGTTATCACTGAAATTTCGTCCGCAAATGGTACAAGAATCCAGCATCTTCAAACAGCTATGAGTCCACCCATGGACCAAAATTACCAAAAAATCATTTCCAAAAGGTCTAAAACTATACAACTAGTTATAAAATCAAGATGCCCTATGACTACACAGGGCACGCGCACACATGTGCCATCCAGAAATGCAGGAAAAGAGCACATCCACATGATGTGTGACTGTGGATGCTAAAAGCCGTGTACACCTGAGAATGACACATTTATGAGGTTGGTCGGCCTCCCACCCACTTCGGGTTCAGCCTCCAAGTCGATTTGACATCCAAATCTCGGATGGATCTGACTGGGTGGTTGGTCAAAGACCTAAAGGTTCCCTAGACAACCCCTTTTCACACTAAAAGTTGGTTGCACAATACCTCAAAGTGGTGCTATAAAACAAGACCATGGGTGCACTACATTTTCAAGGAATTCATTTGTAAGGTTATGCTTCTACTATTCTCTTGGGGAATCTCTTTTCTCATCAAGAGCATACTAGCACCATTCCATTTGGGCAATCCACAGTACCTTTTGAGTGGGTTAGCTTGGGATTCTTTCACCATTTCTTTAAAGTTTTCAAGTTGTAAGAAGAGCTTAATCTTGGGGGTTCAAGAGCCCTCCCTTGGAGGAAGAAGGGTCCCAAACTCCCCTTTCTTCTCGGTGTTTTCTTTTCACTAATACAATCTTTTCCATTGGTGACATGAGTCTTGTTTGTTTCTTGTTCTTATGTCCTTATGCTCAATAGTTTAATTGTTCTCTCCTTTCCTAGTTTAATTCTTAGCTTAGTCTTTTATGTTTATTCCTCTAACATTTTCCTTTACTGTTGTCTTGCTTAGCTAACCCAACTAAGCTTGTAAGCACCTTTGTTTTTCTCATTTAGGTGACAAAAGACGTGCAACAGATTGGCGACTCCACTGGGGAAAGATATCAATTTCCTGCCCCATTTAGGTCATTTTAGCTCGTCTTTCTGTTTATTTAACCTGCAAGTGCCATAACCGGCCCAAGCCGACCTACAAAACATCAAATTCAAAGCTGAGTTGAGAGAATTTCAATCGGAATTTTTTTCACGGCCGTGTGACAGTTGTGCGCGGGTTTATTGGCCCACAGTCATGCATCATGCGCATGTGCGCCAAAATCATTGTATTACTGAGCGCCTTTTGCGCACCTATGCCCAAAATTATTTTTCAGTTCATGCATTGGCGCCCAGTGCACCTCTGTCTACTCTGAGACCTGCGCACCTATGCAGAAAAATACACATTGTAAGCCTTTTTGTGATTTGTAGAAGGCCCCTAGCCTTCTTAAATATGATTCCATGCATGTTGTAATCTGCACCACACTTAGTTCCCTCTCCATATAAAGGGATTAGTCAAAACACATAAGCACTTAGGGGGTTTAAAATCATTATTTACTCTTTGGATTTTATTTTGCCACATGGATGGCCCACTTTGACTAAGTGTATAAGTTGGAATCATTTGTAATCACATATAAAACTTTCATTGGGACCATAAATTGGATATCAATCGTTGAGTATGCTCTTCTCTCGTGATTCAAAGCGATCTTGAGAATCAGAAAGAGGTTGTAGGACAATTTCATCTCCCTTAAAGAAGACTAAAACCTTTAGGAGAGGACAACATCCCCCTCGGGACTCCTCTTAGTTTATTTTTCAAACACATCTCAAGATTGTAATCGGCCCATACATGCCCACATGATACAAAGATAGGATAGTGTTGAAATTTAGTTTCTTAGATTAAATCACTAGGGAAGTTTAAAGGTTTTGTAACAGGACCATACATGCACACATGATCACAATCTAGGATAGTTTCAAAGCTTTCTTAGATTAAATCACATCAGGGAGTTAAAGGAATAGTAAGGACCCACATGTCCACATGCTAGTTTTCTAGGGACTTTTGAATTCCGCAAGGCTGTACCAATGAAACATAGTAACTTAGGTAATCAACACTTGTAAGGACCAAGATAAGTCCACATGCAGCAAGGTGACACCTAAATTATTAAAAATTGGCACACTTTCACTTGTTCACACACAAAGTCACTTCTCACTCACATAGTTTTCATCTCGAAACGTGGAAGTTGAAGTAAGTTTCCTCTAAAAAGGATTCTGAAAACACCCCACCCTTTTCGTGACAAAACTATCCACTCCCACTTAATTTCAACGAGATTGTCTCACACCCCCAATCTCTCAAACAACCACATCTAAATTTTTTCTAAAAACTCACTAAGTTTTCCTCCATAGGAGGTGCCAAAAGAAATATTTTAGTCTAGGTAGGATTTCGAGGATAGGCATCCAAATAACTCTCCGTTATTTGGTTCTCACATTTTTTCAAAACAATAGAAGTTGTCAAAATAGGGAACTTTAAATCCTCCAAGTCAAGTGTTCCTAACACCATAAGGTAGGGAGATACCCATGAAGGGATAAAGGCTGAGGTCTAGTTTTTTTGTGCATCCCCCCTTGAGGCACCCACCTCTTGGACAGGATCCAACCTGTGACCCATTTCTTAGGCCGAAAATATAAATGTCGCACTTTGACCGAGGTACCTAGTGACCAAATTTTAGTACATCTACCCAGGTGGCAATTGTGGGATGAAATTGCACCTTGATTGGATTTTGTGTGGCTATTGGGAAATATCACCAGTTATTTTTGGATATGCACCCTCTACCCCTAATTATAATTGATTACTTCATCCTTCACTAGTCCCTCTTCCGGTGGCTTCAGACCCCACTATTGAGTACTATTGGAAGGTCCAGTGCTATTTGAGAGGAAGGACGTTACATATTTTAATACACAAGCATTTGTTTTCTTTGTTCCCCTGCGTGGAAAAAACCCACCTATCCACATATAGGTTTTTTTATCAAAGAACTTTATGTATGATGCACTTCTGATTACATTTGATTTGGATATATATCATGTAAAGTTCAAAAATTGCAACAAATGCTTTTGTTTATTTATTACTCTCATCACCAATCGCACACATTCACTCAACTATTCGGACATCATAGGGGACCCACAGAACCCCCGTCATTCCAGATGCTTGCTAAACCTCCCTCCTATTCTAGGAGGAGTTCCTAGTCTTTCCAACTCATCAACTCCACCTTCTCACACCCCTGTGAGTGACACTATCTTGGGATCTACTTTGCTTGGTTCCACCTTACTTGGGTCCAATTACCAAGGTCCACCACCCACTCTCTCTCCTTTACACAGAAGCAGGGGGGAAACTTCTTCTCAAGGGGGAAGTACAAACCCACCTAGTCCCCCCCAAGGGTCAGGTTCACAAAAAACTCACACCATGGTTGGAACTAATCCTCCACCACCACTCCAGATGCCATACTTGGCCTCTCTCAACATACCAGACCTAAGAAAACTCACAAATGATCCTATATTGCATGAACCCACATGGCCTACAATGAATACCAAATTACCTTCAGATATCCCCAAGTTTGAAGCAAAGGCAGGAGATGACCCTGCCAACCATGTCATGACTTTCCACTTATGGTGCTCTTCCAATAACATTATGGATGATTCCATCCGACTGCAATAATTTCAATGCACACTCACTGACCCATCAGCCAAATGGTATGTAGACAAAAAATCAGGGTCCCATGCGACTTTTAAATCCATGGCCAAAGCATTTTTGACCTTCTTCCAATTACAAATCCATCATGAAAATGGTCTTCAACTACTCTCTAATTTTAAACAAACCTCAGCCACACATATCGTTGATCACATTCATGAGTGGTGTCGACGACGTAGTTTGTGCAAAGCAGAAACCACCAATAACAATTTCTCGATTGGTTTCTCAGATCACTTGTCTCTCTCCTCGGTAAAAATGTGGCCTCCACCTTCCCTCAATCATAAGAAGAAGCCATCAGTAAGGCTCAACAATACAACCTCATCTATTCACAATTAGGATAGTTGTATACAGTACTCCCTAATCTCCCAAGACTCATGCCATTTGGCCAAGATAAGAATGAGATGTCTCACTCAGCAGATGGATTGATTGGTACCACCACACACCACAATCCACCACCCCAAAAACCACCAATGTATGGCACACCTCAATATTCTTCGGCATATCGAGGAACCCCTTATTATCCTCCACCCCCTTATCAACAACCATACCATGTTTCCCTTCCTCCACCCATCAGTGGGCCACCACCGACACCCACAATATGCCCACCTATCCAAACAAGTTTTGGTACTCCCTCTACCTCATCTTATACTCTAAGTACTAGCGAAAGTGCCACACATTCCTATGTACCTTACGGATCATTACCACAACATAATATGTACTTTCCATTTCCTGGCCCTCCATAGCCCATGGCTCCACCACTAGGACACCCTCACGCCGGGGTTAATTTTGTTCAACCCTCTCCCATTTAGAAATATCAGAATTTTGAATAGCTGAATATGGAAAATCCAAATCATCAGTCGAATAATGCCAAAAAGAAAGGAAAAAAATGGAACAATAACAACCTAGGTCAAGGCAGAAATCACCCCCAACAGAACCAACCTACTGGGGGCAACTAGAACCAAGGGACTCAGAACCCCCAGGGGGCAACAACAATAGGTGTCAAGGGAAACATAACAATAACCTTTGAACCAACTTCCCCTGTGCCCTTTGCGGTGAGTTCGGTCATTATACTCATCATTGCCCCCAAATCCCTGATTTTAAAGGGATGAAAGACTCAATGAATGGACCACATCCTCCAGCACTACCTACCCCTCAGCAAGCCCCACAACAATACGTGCAATAACCACCCCCAGTCGTGTTGCAGAATGTCATTCCACACCAAGGAGTGATAAACACCCAACAAGACATGCAGCCTACCCCACCACAGTTGGGACAATATCTCAATCCAAGAAATCCCCTAGATCATACTATCCTCCTCACTAGTGAGGGAAAAGTCCTTCTACAAACACGTAGTCATCAATCATGCACCCTCTGAGTCTCTTCCCCTTCCCCCAAAAAAAATCCCACCACCAACGGGATTCCCTTTTATGATCCCTCACCCTAACATGGAAACACCTCTTCACATCCCTCGCATCCCATTGCGCAGGAATGTCCACAACCCTCAGGCTAGGGCAATTCATAACTATAGTTTAGTTGATGACTTGGCAAAATCCCCAGCTGCCATGTTAGTCTTAGAAGTACTTCAAACTTGTCCCACTCAGTGGAAGTCATTACTTTCCGACTTGGGGACAGTCGACCCTGCGAATACTCAACTCATCACATTTGATCTCGATAGCAGAGAACCTCACCTCCCTGCTCTCATCGCTTTTCAAATCCCCATTAAAATTTGGAACATTACAGTTCATCGGTGCATCATTGATGAAGGTGCATCCACATGAATCATGTCCAAGTCTATATGGCAGAAACTTGGTTCCCCCGAACTCATACCATCTGCCATTACCTTAAGAGCTTATGATGGATGACCATCTTCTCCCGAAGGGCTCTTCCAAAATGTCCCTGTAGAACTCAGGGGCAAGACCATTCTCATTGACATTGAAGTTATCGATGTCCCACTCGATTACAATATCTTGTTCGATCATAGCTACATGTATGCTATGAAGGTTGTTCTGTCTTTCAAACCATGATGTTCCCCTATAACGGGAAGATCATTACCATTGATCAAGTTTCACATTATGAGCCTAACCCTTCTGCCAACATTGATAACATTCTCCCTTTTGTCCACACTAATACTGAGGCGTACCCACTTATCGAGATGGGGCCCAAAATTTTCAAAGACCCATCCTTGTTAGGAACTTACCATGGTGCAACACCGCTCATTCATCCTTCTGATCAGGTATGTGTCATCTCATCCAAAGGAACTAACATTGAGGATACCCTTCCTCCCAGTGCGGGTTCTCTTATATCTAACGTCCCACTAGTCATAGATCTCCTCCCTCAATAATCTCCTGCGAACTCTTCAACTCCACTAGTTCACAATTTCACCTCACCCCAAGGCCATATCCCAGTTTGGGAGACAGTTCCCCAAGACATTACTCAAATCCCTTTCTTTTACCCCCCACCAGGTATACAGGCTTTCCAGGTCATTGCAATAGTTACCCTTCCTAATATGGTACTGGAAATCCCAGTTTGGTATCTACATCCACCTGAGATTGTTCCTCAACCATCCCTCCCTCCCCAAACTAAAGGAATCCCGATGCAGATTCCCATACTCACACCCACCATACCCCCTACACCCCCACCCACTAATCCCCCTGCTACACCTAGGGGCAGGCGAAAGAAGAAGGAGCCCGTAGCTCCACTTCCCCCATGCATCTAACCTCCTTGCACGCTATGTGAGATATATGGACACCCCACTAACAAATGCCCATCTCTCCCCAAGTTACGTAATCTCATCCAACTCCCTTGAGCACCACCACCGTTCATCGCTTCCTCCGGTATTGTCGCTATCTCACATAACACAAGTAACAATGGACTGCGAACCAAATTCGCATGCGCCATCTATTCAGAATATGGCCATTACACACACTATTGTCCAACGTTACCTCAATTCCGACAAACACTAATAGTTGTACGCCAGATATTTCAGCACACACCCACCCCAACTCCTATCACGGGCATCCATTATGTCACAACCTTAGTCAATGAACGTATGAGATGCCCTTTCTCTTTTTGTGAATCCCTAGATCATTTCACATATCAATGTCCTATGATCATTGAATATAGGCAACTCCAAGTGACCCTCATTCAAACTCCTACACCCCCTACAGAATTGATGATTAACGCTACCCCATCACCAGAGATTCTTCATATTATTTCTCCTAAGCTAGAAACACTCCTCACTCCTCCATGGTTCTTGGATGACTTATACAAGGATTTACCGCCAAATCCCCCCAATTCTCCCATTCATTTCCCCATGGAAATTTTATGCCCAACTACCATTTATAACCCTCAGTATCTCGATATTTGGTTTATGACGAGCAAATCATCGCAATCTCATTGTATCATCCCTCCTTCTTCTTCACCACCAGAAGATAACCACACAGTGACCGTCACCGATATCACTCTTTTAGATCCCTTGTATTCCCAACAATTCCACTGTGATGAGGACATACTCGGGGAATTAACCACCCCCGACTACCCATGGGATGCGCTACACAACAGAGTGCTCTTCTTTTCATAGGAAGCCTTCATGCCTCCTAACCAACACCCCATATATGCAGTCAAAACCAAGGATTTTATCCCATCAGGGCATATCAACTGGTTCAACAACCCCATCCTTGCCCCTGACACTTTTGAAGAAGGCAATATGGCCAACATTTCCCCTACCATCAAAATCGATATTTCCATAAAAAATGGAGTCCTCGAGGAAATCACCATTGGCGCCACATGCACTCCTAAAGAAATCACCACCTACAAAGCCCTCTTCCAAGAGTACCAGGATATTTTTGCCTAGTCATACATAAATATGCATGGCCTTGATCCTTTTATTGTCGAACATCGCATAGACACCTGGCCTGATATCACACCGGTTCGCCAAAAAAAACGACCGCTACACCCATCCAAAGAAGTGGCCATCAAAGCTGAGATTGACAAATTACGCATGGCTGGATTCATTTACCCTATCGCCTATACCTCATGGGTCTCCAACCCTGTCCCCGTTAACAAACAACAGGGCACCATCCATGTATGCACGGACTTTCGCAATCTCAATCACGCCTGTCCTAAAGAAAACTTTCCAATGCCTTTCATCGACCAAATTATCGACGAATACGCAGGCCATGAGGCTCTATCTTTCATGGACAGTTTCTTTGGCTATAACCAAATCCAAATCCATCCAGCCAATCAATACAAGACCGCATTCATCACCCCTTGGGGTAATTTTTCATATTGTGTCATGCCTTTTGGCCTAAAAAATGTTGACGCAACTTTCCAATGCGCTATGACATAGATTTTTCATGAAATGGCTCATATCATCCTCGCATACTTGGATGAACTCACAGCTCGATCCAAAAAATGCACTCAGCATCTTGATGATTTATGAATCATCTTCCATAGGTTTCGTCAATACAACATCCACTTGAACCCCCTCAAGTGCGCGTTCTGCGTCATTGCCAGACGCCTCCTCGGGTTCATCATTTCCCAAAGAGGTATTATCGTGGATCCCCTCAAAGTCCAGGCCATCAAAGAAATTCCACCCCCTAGAATTTACACCAACTCCAGAGCCTACAAGGAAAAGATAACTTTTTACGGTGATTTGTCCCAGACTATGCCACTCGAGCACACAGTTTCCTTCTTTTACTACGCCATGACATCCCATTCCACTGGGATGAACATGCCCAAAAATCTTTCGACAATCTTAAAATGGCACTCTCCAACGCCCCTTTAGTTAGTTCACCCGACTATAATCACGACTATATCCTCTACATATCAGCCTCAGCCATCTTAGTAGCAGGAGTTCTCGTTCAAATAGGAGATGATGATCGTGAGCATTTCATTTACTACATTATTAAAAACCTCTCAGGGCCACCCTTGAAATATAATCATGAAGAGAAACTAGCTCTTGCAGTCATCCTCGCAGTCCAGAAATTGCGCCATTACATTCTACTTCGCACAACCAAAGTCATAGCAGATTCCAACCCCATGCAATACTTGCTCAGTCATCGGCAAATTAATGGTAAATTTGTCTGCTGGATCATTATCCTTCAGGAGTATGATCTTGAATTTGCAGCACCCAAGATAAAGAAATCTGTCTTCCTCTCCGAACTCGTCACAGCTTTTCCCTCTGATACTACCAGTTCCCCTGTCAAAGTCGACTTCCTCGATGAACATCTCTTTTACATCCCATCGGATGATCTTTGGTACGACGATCTCCTTGTCTACCTCCGAACCCAAAAGTTCAGTAACCACCTCTCACGAGATGATTGTCGACGTATTCTCCATCAGGCCCCCCGCTATCTCCTCATCGGAGATATCTTATATAGACAAGGGGTCGACACCATACTCCATTGATGCTTGACTATTGACGAGGTTGATCAAGTCTTGAATGACTACCACAGTGGAACTTGTGGGGGCCACCTTTCGGGGATGTCCACCGCTCAGAAAATCATCCTTGCAGGTTACTTTTGGCCTACATTATTTCACGATTGCATTCATGCCATGAAGCAATGTGATAAATTCCAACTTTATGCCAACAAAGCACGAGCACCACCTATTCTTCTACACCCAATCATTACTGTAGGCCCCTTTTGCAAATGGAGCATCGAATTCATGATGTGCAACCCTCCATCCAGCAATGGACACAAATACATTGTTGTCGCAGTCGATTATTTCACAAAGTGGGCTGAAGCCATGCCTACCTTCAACAACACCACTGACACCGCATCACGTTTTTTCTTTAATCACATCATATCCCGCTTTGGCATACCACTCCAACTAGTCTCTCATCACGAGAAACATTTTGAGAATGAGATTTTCATCAAACTCTCATCCCAGTTAGGATTCTCCCACGAGTTCGCCTCACCATATTACCCTCAGTCCAACAGATAGGTCGAAAAATTTAACGAGGTCCTCAAGACCATGTTGTAGCGCACGGTTAACAAACATAAGACCAATTGGCATCATATGTTATTTTCCGCGCTATGGGTTTACTGTACGGCTGTGAAAACTGCCACTAGTTTCACACCATTTCATCTAGTCCACGGGGTCAAGGCCACTCTTCCTATCGAGTGTGAAATTCCCACCTTACACACCGCGATTGAGCTATTACCCGACACTGCTCCAATGGAACAACGTTTTTTGAACTTAGAGTCTCTAGATGAAGTTCATCTATCTTCATTACAAAACAATGAGGTAGCCAAAAAATGGTCAAAAGCCATCTTTGATCGTCATGTCAACCTTCGCTCATTCCACGAAGGCAACCTCATCCTTGCTTACGATATCGCTCATGATACCCTCGACCATGGAAAATTCGAGTCACTATGGCATGGCCCTTACATTATCCAACATTGCCTCACTAAAGGCACATACATCCTAGCTTCCCCTTAGGGCCTCTCTCTCAAAGAACCCATCAACGGGTTGTATTTAAATAAATTTCATGCCTGAGCATAGCCATTCTACACTAGGTTATTTTCTTTTGTAGTGTTTTTAATATTTTTTTCCACACCTCATGTCCAAATTATCATTTTTTTTATTGACAGATGCATCCTCCATCGGCCTACCACATCGGTTACACTGACGACGCTAGCCGTTGGACACAAAATCTCACTTCGGCTGCTTGGGCACTCTATTCCCCCTCACATGAACTGCTCCACTCCAACGACATATTTTTGGGCTCCGCAACCAACAACCAAGTCTATTACACTATCGTCATTGGTATCCTCACTGATGTCAGCCATCATCGTATTCATCACCTTAGCGTCTTACTTGACTCCCAACTGGTCATCCTCCAGCTCAACAATGTGTATCGTATCCTCGATCCTTGCCTCTTTCACAAATACCTGCAAGTTAGACTTTTATCTCGACATTTTTATTTCATTACAATTACACATATTCTAAGACAATTTAATAAAATCATAGATAACCTGGCTAACACTATGCTAGATTGGCATATATCACATCAAGACACCTTTACCCACACATAAACCATCAGAATTTTGTCACAACATATAGATTAGACATCATACACAACATTGAAAAATTCTCACACACATGTGAACATCACACAGAGCCCAAAATGTATATCCATATATATATATATATATCATTCAAAAGTGCCATCAAAATGTTTACACAAATATAGACTACATCTTGTACAAAATCGATAGGCCAGTAAACCACCTCGGTACAAAACTGGTGTCACCACACCAAATGGGCTCACTAGCCTATATACAAAAATAAAAACAGAGACACTCATGGTGCCTCTAGAGAACCACCACCTGGCCCTCCCTCGGGAGGTGGTGCCCCACCTGCTATCAGTCCCTCCGGACCTAGAGGTAATTGCCCAGTCATCGTAGCACCTGCTACTGCTGCTCTCCGAACCACGGTCTGCCACATCAACAAAACCCCTACACACTGTTCTAGGATGCCCTCATCCTGGATACACGACCACATGCCCTCAGGCACCTCCTGTAGCACCGCCTCCAAACGGCGATGAATATCCTCAAAATCTCCCCCGGCCTCGGTCGGAGGAGCATGAGATGAATCTGCACCAGGGTCGTTGAAACGACGTCTCCTAGATGGTCTCTCATCGCTAGCTGGTATCGCCTCAACATCCTCACATCGTCGTCTCTCTCCTTTCTGTGACTCTCCCTGTGGAGGCCTCACTATCCCCTAATGAGTTGGTGCTCTAACCAACTCAACCTCACACCCGTGAGGTCCCACATCTGCACATACAAACAAACAAAGGATAGCATCAACATCCATCTATACATAATACACATGTTATAGTATATAAATATCAAAACATCAAAAATCACATCATACCTCAGTGGTCGAACACCTTTCCTAGCGGTAACACCATCTCTGGATCACCCCGGAAGTCCACCCCATAGTACGGATACTGCAGTATGATCTGCAGCATCTATCGCCACACATGTGCAGCCTCGACTGAGAAAAAATGGCCACCCTCCCCACCACCATGTCGAATCAAAATACTAGACCACTGCATCAATCACGGCTCTCGCGCACCAGGTGCGCCCAATAATACTCTAGGGTGCAACATTGACACCCTCTCCAAAAACCATGCAACCAAGGTGGACCCAAAAGTGAAATCCCCTGAGTCCGCAACTCGACACCTGTCGAGTTGCCCTACCATCTTGGCATGCAGCATCAAGCCCCAGGAAAAATTCTCTCCTGCCAATTACCTCCCCATAATCCTCACCTGACCACCACTGATCCGCTGAGTCATGAAGGACTCATATACCCTTACAACCATCGTTGCCACACAATGATGAACTAGGGCATCCATAGCCCCGATACTCACCATAGAGCCCAACATAAAATCATCCCTTGTACAATACCTCAGACCTAAGGTAGCCAACTACACATCCCCAGGTATTACGGGCTTCGTCGATAAGGGAATTCCCCGAAAAGGGATCCCAGTCAGAAAATATACATCCTCCACCGCAGTGAAGGCTAGCTGCTCACCCTGCACCATAAAACAATGTAGATCCAGACTCCACATCTAGATCAAGAACTACAGAAGGTACTCCTGGGCCCATATCAAGGGGCATTCAAAGAACTTCAGCAGCCCACAAGCTGCCAAAGTGTCACGAACCGTCATCTCCTCAATGGCCACAGCCTCCCTGAGTTGTGACCAATCCCTCTCTCTCCAGTGAACTAGCATCGTCCAAATGATCACCTACAACCACATAATCCAGTTCTCAATCATCCATCTCAAACATAAACACATTAACATCTCCAAAAAATATAAGTTTTACACCCATCAGCTTTGCCCACAAAGTGCGGTTGTTTAAAACTACAAGTGCGCACACATGTGCACCTATTAACCCCACATGCGCGCACACATGTGCGCCTGTTCATCCCACATGCGTGCACATATGCACGCCTGTCAGCCATATAGAGGCACCTTCATGCACCCCTGTCACATATACAGGCGTGCATCATAACGCGCCTGCTCACTACATAGTCACGCACTCATGCGCAGTTGTTTAGCTTACAGGAGTGCATACCATGCATTCATGTTTCCCCCATTAGGGCGCCCTTGCGTGCAGATATCCACAAAATAAGCATGCACCCATGCGCATATATTTCCCAATCACCCATGCACTGGGGGGCCCACACCCACAAAACCTCCTGTACGGCCCTCCGTACAGGCCCTGCCCAAAAAATAGAAACCCTAATTCTATGCAGGACGATACAAAAACTAACCTGAAGATCACTGGTCCTGAATCAGCTGCCTCATCCTCCTGGAATCTCCAAATCTCCTCTGAATATATCTTGTCCAACCACTCTGACAGCAGGTACAAATGAGGTGGCAATGTGGGCCCTACAGCTATATATAGTCCTTTTTGCCAAACTTCCAGACTCCATTCCGGGAGCTCCGGACATCCATTTTCCAATCCGTCTTCAGCCATGGGATCAACACCCCATCCTTTAAATCAAGACAATCCCCGTGACATTTTTCATCCTTATCCCCCGGGGAGATTTTTTTTCCATACCCCTTCCAGGTACACATGCTCATGTTTAAAATTATCAAATAAATGATTATATGTTCAATTATCTTCAGATGTTGTTCACATCGGGTATTTGGTTGTCATGTGTGTAGGTACTTGGTCATCACACACCATCACGATGCCTTCAAGTATATAATCAACACTGGCATGTAATCATTCCCTCTAAATCTCAATTGCATCTCCAGTCACACCCTCTGAAATTTTCCTTTAGGGTCCCTATATCCAGCTCTGCAGTACTGTCACCTCCACTGCATTTTGGGTACTGTCACCCAGTAGCACTCCCTCCCACATGATTTGTCCCATTCATAGCCCCCTTTGGCATTTTGACGCTCATTCTGTTTTCAACCTTTAGGGATGGGAGTCCCAATAGTCTTACATCATGTCTCGAATCAACCACATACTCCTTCTCCTCATTTTGCTAGCCTACCCAATGGACTCCCAGGGCACTTCCCCACGGTTTTATTTTAACTACACTCCTACAACACCATTTACCATCCATTTCATCCACCGTCAGTTTTCCCATCTTCAGACTGCCCTCCATACATATACAGAAACCCACCTATGGGGCCCCAACCCTCCACTTATTTTTTACACCAACTTGCGCCATCCTCAGGCCAAGCCATGTTACACTGGGGCACCCGTTTCTGTATCTGCATTATTATCCCCACTGATTTTTTAATTCTTTTTGTAATTAAGTTGTTGTTTCCAGCATTTTACATAGCTTTTTGGCATCACCTTTGGCGACCTTCTTGGCATATGCAACCCATGTCACCCTTGGTTGGGGCATTCCTTATCACCTACTCCTGTTGACATCATCCATAAATTCTGAGTATCCCACAGGCCACCCACCTCTGCTCTCGGATTTTGTTCACTTTGTCCCGCCTCTGGCACAACTTATCCCACGTCTCGTTGTCCCCTTGACACTCGACCTCGTTGAACGGTTGCGACCACTTATACTTTGCATATATCCCCAACCAAGGGAAGTCTTGAGTCTCCACACATCTTGACTTTGTCCATGTACCTCCTCAGTTCCTAACCTCACCTAGTGGATTTCACGAAGCCCTTTGCTTCTTGGAGTCGCATCTCCCTTTTTGTCGACATTAGCACAATTTCTAGAAGGGCGACAATATCTTGACTCTCATTACCTTTACAATGAGGAGTCTCGGATGGCACAGGGAGAACCATCATTGCTATTTTTTGTCATTGACCCCCATAACATTCGACTTCAACACTTTCTCATGTTACAGTGAGTCTTACTTTACGACTATTGCAGTTGTTTCTTATATTTTTCAAAGACCTATGAACTTTGTTGGGCTCTTAACGCCCACAGAATCTATGATACCTATTATAGGTGTCATTGCCTACTGTTCAGAGTATGTTCCTCATCATAATTGTCCTCTACCTTTATCAAAACCTCCCCTGAGGGAATTGCAGTTGTCTACATCAACACACAGTTTCAGTTACTATACACCACCCCTTTTTTTTTGAGTTACATGACACAAGCATGGGGCATGTCCACCTCATTTGTACACAATTTATTTTACACACCTTGCGAAAGGTTGGGTCCTATAGGCTCCCTTACCCTTCCAATGGGTCACTCTTGATACTCTCACTATCACTCTTTCTTACAACGGTACTCTCAATAGAAGAAACATTGATGAATTTCGGCTATCCATATGCTCCTAAAAATTACTAAAAATGCATTTCCAAAAGGTCCAAAACTATACAACTAGTTATAAAATCAAGATGTGTTATGACTACACAGGGTGCACACACACATGCGCCATCTAGAAATGTAGGAAAAGCGCACATGCTCACGATGCACGACTGTGGACGCTAAAAGCCGTGCACACCTAAGAACGATGCATTTATGAGGTTGGTCAGCCTCCCACCCACTCCTGGTTCAACTTCCAAGTTGATTTGACATCTAAATCTCGGTTGGATCCTGCAGGGTGGCTGGTCTAAGACCTAAAGGTGCCCTAAATAGCCCCTTTTCACATTAAAATCTGATTGCACAATACCTCAAAGTGGTGCTATAAAACAAGGCCATGGGTGCACTACATTTTCAAGGAATTCATTTGTAAGGTTATGTTGCTGCTATTCTCTTGGGGAATCCTCTTTTCTCATCAAGAGCATACTAGAACCATTCCATTTGGGCAATCCACATCACCTTTTGAGTGGGTTAGCTTGGGATTCTTTCACCATTTCTTTAAAGTTTTCAAGTTGTAAGAAGAGCTTAATCTTGGGGGTTCAAGAGCTCTTCCTTGGAGGAAGAAGGGACCCAAAGTCCCCTTTCTTCTCGATGTTTTCTTTTCGCTAATGCAATCCTTTCCATTGGTGACATGAGTCTTGTTTATTTCTTGTTCTTATGTCCTTATGATCAATAGTTTAGTTGTTATCTCCTTTCCTAGTTTAATTCTTAGCTTAGTCTTTTATGTTTATTCCTCTAACCTTTTCCTTTATTGTTGTCTCGCTTAGCTAACCCAACTAATCTTGTAAGCACCTTTGTTTTGCTCATTTAAATGACAAAAGAGGCGCAACAACCCTCCTTCCTTTTCCCCTACACTTAGCTCCTCATCTTTGTCCTCAACTCAGTCCTCACCAGACCAAATCGACCTTCCACCTCTATCCTCTCCTTGGTCATTCCACTTCGAATGGTTTGACCTCCAAGTGAACTCTCTCGGCATTTCTCCTGGACCGCTCCCCAAACTGGCCTCGACCTCGCAATTAGTGGTGGCATTTCCCTCCTATCCACCACCCTACACTCCTTCGCTAGCCTCTGTTCCTTCGCTATAATATTGTAACGTGCACTCAAAATAACTCCAATTGGAGGTGTCTCATAACCAGGAGCGACTCCAGCAAGATTCAATTTCATACCCAGGCCTCCGAGATTCAATTTCAATTCTCCAGGACTTGGTCTTCACGGTCCGGAGGGACGTTGATGACCTTCGATTTAGACTGGATCACTTGTACCGGAGAGCATATCAAATTGAATCTCTTCTCTTGACTCTTCTTCGTTCCCTGCATCCTTCTGACTCGGGCCTCCATGTCCCCGCATCTCCAAGGTGGTTCTTGTTCCAAAATTCCAGGGGAATGATAAGTAGTGCATGGCTGGAGGAGCACAGGAGGCCAAGGACAAGCATGACACCATGTATGTCACATGAGTAGTAGAAACTGAGAGCATTCATGCCCACCAGACACCATGACATCGGTAGGCATACAGGTGTATGCGGGCTTGCTTTCTTTTGACAATTTTTAGTAGTTTCTGGAACGTTTGATTTAGGCTGTTGGCATTTGGTAATGTATTTTATGTGTGTCTGTTAGTTGATAGGCCTTGCCTGGGTCATCATATCAGTTTTTTTGATATACAGTTTAATATTTAGTTTGAATGTTTGGATAGGCCAAATCGGTTTCCCCACGGGGTGATTCCAGAAAATATGTCTAATTTTCCCTATTATATCTAGTTTGTCTTGCAATATGAGTTGGTTTACTTTCGAGGCAACTCAGCAGTCCAACAAATTGAACTCAGGACAATACTGTAATTTTTTTTCATGACAGGTAATATATAGATCTTACTTATAAAAATAAAAAAAGTGTAAAAAACCTTGTCCATAATGTTGCAGAAAATTGTTTGAGACTTCTTCATTGGAAGTGGAGATCCTCCTGGATCACAGACACTACCTCATCCTAAAAGGGATTGATGCCATAGGAAAGTAAACACTGTTGGTTGAAATGGATGTCTTGTCCTCGGCTGAACCATCCGATGGTGTATGGTTGGGGGTGTGGCATCATTGGAAACTTCAATCTCTTGATAGCCTCAGTTGATATCAGGTTCTACTAACTCCCACCGTCAACAATGAAATGAAGTGGGCTCCCATTTACCCACATCTATGAGTGGAAGGGGCACTCATCATCCTCAAGCTGCTTTGGTTCTTTTGTTTGTATTTTTTTGGTCGTGATGGTAGCAGTGGGTTTTTTTAACCACCAAGTTTCCCTAGGATGGATTTCCAGCGAGCCACCAAAGATTGAACATTTTCACGTTCAAAATTCAGAGTTCAAAAGTTCAACCAGTCATAAAGACCAACCTTTGTTTTTACGTTTCCATAAAAAATTGTAATAAGAGATGTTGCATGATGAAATTGTAAAAGGTCTTATCCACCATAAGTCCTAAGCGTGAGTTATACTCTGGAGTGTTTTTTTTTACTTACTAATTATATTTTGTCATTTTCAAGTAATTTATAATTTATGAGTTTTTTCACTCAATCCCTCCAGAGCTGGAGTATATGCCCATGGTTAGGCTTGAGAATGGATATAATCCTAGTGTCTAATGTATATTACCATGCTAAACATACTCCTAGAGTCTTATGGAAATGTACTAAGTCCCCCTTAGGATTTTTTAATTTTTCCAGTTAATTAAAAAATTGTCAGAATTCGACAATTTTTAATTAAAAAATAAAGATGTATTAAAAAAGTGGTACTAGGGGACATCGTATTCCTTGGGGGTGCTCATTTTTGGACCTAGAGCACCCATATTACCTAAGTACCCAGTTGTTTGAGTAAAATTAGTGATTTTAATCACTTAAAAATTAATTTTACTCCAAAAACCCAAAAAAGTCGAATAAAATCATAAAAAATCAGCAAGGGCAAAAATCAAGGAAACATGTGGGGACATGTTTTGACCAAATAAATCCTCAAAAGGCTATGTGGTATCAAGTAGATGACTTTCATTGGTCAAAGGGATAAATTGGACATGAGTTAATTTGATTTTAAGCATGTGTTCATTGGGAAGTGCACCCATCTTTGAGAGGTGGCGCACCCTTGAGTGGGCAACTCATCTCTTGGAGAGGTGGCGCACCCTTGAGTGGGAAGCTCATCTATTGGAGAGGTGGCACCTTCCTAGCTCTTCCATAGCTCACTCTTGTCATTCTTTAGGGTTGAGTGAGAGGTGGCAGCCATTACCTCAACACTTGGCTGCCCTCCCCTTACACTTGGTGTGCCCTCCCTCTCCATGTGGTGCACCCTTATTCACTTGGCTTCTTCACCCTCTTGCTATATATTGGAGCTAGCTCTCCCTTTGTAATCAGATCTGGTTATGTAAAGTTATGTTGTTTTAATACACTCTTGGGTTGTTGGAATAAAACTTGAAGACTTTAGAGGTCAATCTTGGTGTCTTGTACCAATGTGTGGATACAATTCTTCTTTGTGGATGTGTTGAGATTATGGTAAACTTCCTTTTTTGCAATTATATCTATTATTAACCTTTTAATAAGATATTAGTGTGCTTGCTTGCATTAATAGATCTTATTTAGCATATTTAATCTATGATTTCATGCCATTCTTGCTTGAATTCGTGTTTTCTAGATTGAATGTGTAGGAAGTAGATGCATCTACTTTTAACAGTTTCTTGTAGGATTTGGGTTAAGTTTACAAGACCCCTAATTTGGAGGAGTTCAATAATCTAGGTTGAGCTTCTAACACTTTTAATTCCATCTCATCAGAAGGATTCCCTCTTCAAGTGCATCAAAGAGACTCCATAGCCCAAAGTTGGCTTATGTTCGACATTCTTTCTCCCTTATCTCAAATTTTCTGAAAAATCTAAAAAATTTTGTTACTTTGTTGGAAATGCAAGTAGCTTAGATCTATCTTTATTTCAATTTTTGAATATCTAAGTGTACATGCATAAGATAAACTAGATCCAAGTTTGTACTTTCAAGTTTCATCTAAATACTTAGATCTAGCATAAGAAAAGTCTCCTTTAGCATGTTTTTCTTTCAAAAAATTTAGAAGTTAAAGGATAGTTCTTTTCCTAAAGATTTTAATTCCATATTTGGAAATTAGAGTGCCTTTATATCATTGTTTTAAAACAGTAGAAAAAGACCCTAAGGAGACAAGCTCTTTAGCTTGCTCTTCTTAGTTCATTTTGCTAATGCTAGTTTACTTAGTCAATTTTGGGGCTTTCCTACTAATAACCCAAGACACTTCCAAAGTGTTTTTGGGCATCTTCTATCCTTTTTTTTTTKCTTTTTTGTGCAGGTTTGCGAACATATAAGAGGAAGTTTTGCCCGTTTTGGGCGGATTTGGAGCATCCGGGACCCCCGGGGGCACCCCTTTTCTTCAATAAGTATTTTGTAAACAYTGTAAAGACTTGTGAACCCCCTAATGAATGGTAACAATTCAATCCCATAAATATTTGTCTAATCTCTTTAATAAAATCAGTGGGGCTACAAGCTCTCACTCTTCATCCTCCCTGGGGGAACGGTGTTTTCGGTGATTTTCTCATTTTTTGCAATTTTAGCTTAGATTCAATTTTCATAACTAAGGATAAGCTAAAGTAATCTTTCAATTCATCACAAAGCACTACAATCTTATATAAACTCTAAAGTTGAAAAAATCTTCACATAGATTAGATTTCATTTTGGAAAGTAACATTTTAATTGCTAGTTAGTTTTCTTTTTAGTTTGCAATTTCAAGTTGGCAAATAAACCATCCCCTCAGCTCCTCGAAAGAGGCCTGATCAGTGGTTGATAGATTAGTTAGGACAATCTCTAAGTGGTATCATTTGTCTAAGACCTATACCCTGGGTGTTGTGTGTCAAATCAGCTGGAAACTCGCCTTGTTGGATCTGCGACACACCCTGTCAGCAAGTCTTAGATTGGTGAATGATACATAAGGAGGCCCAAACAATTTCATTAACTCAACATCAATTTATCCTAATAAAACACAGGAACTACATTGCCCACGATTCCCTTTAAGGCATTGGTTTCATTGTTTACACTCAGCAAAGCCACATGCTTCATTTTACATTTGGGTTATCTATTTGAAGAAAATTTTAATGTTACTTGCATCTAAAAATTGTATCTCAGTATCCTTTTATGCAAGTATATGCTTATTTTTTATATCGTGGTGAATATTTAGTTTGTGTTTTATCAGTTTATGGTTTATTCTTGAAAACAATAAACTCCTAGATTTAATTTCTTGTACTTAGCTTAGTTTGAGCCTTAGTATATTTGCTAGGGACTACCCCCCTTGGATTTGCTAGGAGTTGGCCTAGATGGAGGAGTTGAGGATTAGGTGACAGCACCTTAAATCTCACTTTCCCCCAAGGACACACCGAGTGGATTGAATATTTATTCCACATCTCCCAGGTGTGTATAAGGTGGCAACAGGTTCGACATCAATGACATGTTTACCTTTATTATGCTCTGAATGAAAGTTTGCGTTAGGTTCTAATTATTTTTCTTTGAGCTTGACCACCAATGATTTTTTCAAGCAACATTCATTGATGTTGTGCCAGGGGATTTTATGGAACTCGCACCACTTTCCAATGTCTTTCTTAGACTTCTCGTTACCTTTCTGTGTTTGCATCTTGGACTGACTCTCTTGAGCTTGGTCTTCCTTTCTATGTCCTTCATTTTATGAGTTAGGGTTTCCTTTGTCATGATTCTGTTGTGGTGTATTTTCAACCCCAAACTCCTACTTACTTTGTTGCTTGAATTTCTTCTCAATTTTGAATGCATATAGATAAGCATATCCCATTGAGGAGACATCCAAGAAATATATCTTTGTTTGGATGTACCTATGTAGACCACTACAATACTTCAAAACCAGGTATCACTCAAAGTATTTGATACCTAGATTTGAGTGCAAGGTATAAAATATATTAGTGTACTCCAACACTGTCTAATCTCTTTTATGATGCAAATTTGTCCATCTCATGTAATGGTCATCGTAGTTTCCAACAAGGTATAACTCCTACTTTAGGGAATCTACAAAGGCAACCCAAGTGAGTTCTCTCCTTAATGGTGTAAATTCATCTGCGGTGTACCTCTCCCAGTAACCTTCCCACCAAGATCTGACATGGGAAAGAGATTTAAGGGGCACGAAGGTGATATTTTCACTATCGAATTTTCTTTGGACAGAGTAATAACCTTCTAGCATATTCAACCATTTTTCTAGATCATCTTCATCTATCCGTCCTAAAAATAAGGGGATATCAAAATTGACTTGTATCTTGAACGGTGAAACACCTTAGAAATAGCTGATTGTCGAAGATTCCTCGGTCACCACCATCGGTAGTCTTCGAAGGATCTGAGCGAAGTCATCCATCATCTCGTTCCTATGTCACACAAAGGCTTCCTTGAGCAACGTCTTGAAAGGATCTCTTTCTCTATCATCTCTCTTTTCTTTCACCGTGGGAGGTCACTTGGGCTTGTGAGAGTGGTTGTCCTCAAGTGAAACTAGCTCGAGACCCAACTCTCTATACCATGATCTCGTCAAGGATCTTCTTTGAGAAATAACGAGGAGGGACCACAAATAATAATTTTAACAATATCCATATTGCAATATTGATATTGGACATCTATAAGCTTCTTCACTTGAATGTAGGGGATTCTTGACCACACCTCTGGGGCTTCTTGTGGTCTTCTTCAAAGCTTCTTCTCTTGAATGTAGGGTATTATTGACCACACCTCTGGGGATTCTTGTGGGATTATTTAAAGAATCTTCCCATGAGGTTCATTCTTAAAGATACGCCATAAGGGGACCACTTTGGAGACTACTTCAAGTAATCCCATAGGATTCTTCATGCCGATCATCAATAATTGACTTTGGCATTAATGACAACATCATTCAATAATCTTTCTCCTTTTTATTATTTTAATTCTTAGCAGCAACAAAGCCCACATACTGGTCAGAAACGCTACACCAAATGAGAGTAGGTCTAATTAGGACCTGCCGTCGGGCGTTCTCCCTTACCTGCTTGACATGCCATTTTGACCTGTCAACAATAGGTTTGGACGTTGTAGGCATCATTGAACCCACCACTCCTCCCTATAAGTGACTAAGGGTTTCTTCATCCCTACTTGAGCCCATCCCAAAGGGATAATGTTAATGAGGAGATATTACAAAAGTACATAGAAAACAACTAAACAATGGGCTATGTCCAAATATTTGTCTTGAAGCACCATGAACGCATTGGGAAATTATATGCAAGATAGATTGATCAAACTTATTTTAATACAAATAAATGATAAGACATACTTATTAAATAAAAACAAAAGTAGACATAACCATGATGTGATTTCACCACATCACTTATCTCATTGTTTAGGACTTTAATGTTGTCACAGTTGTAGGCATACTACCCTTGCATAATGCCACCACAGTGATCATGCATGTCAAGAAAGTATTTTTCATATTCAAACTTCAACATATACATTCTCACTAAGTATCAAGTTTGAACTTGATCAAGAATATCTTTTGCATATGGATGAGTGCAAGCTAATGATGGTCTCTCATGACACATTAGTGGCAATGCAAATATGGAAAACAACGATTTGTTGACTTGGAGGGATGATTCAAGGTATTTTTATAATTAATTCGAATATGGTGCAAGAAGATGAAATGTAGGAAATCAAATTAGCTTATGAAAAAAAATAATTAAATATATATATATATATATATATATATATATGTTTTATATGACTATGAATTCAAGATTTTCTAAAATCTAAAAGTGGTATGTTACTTTTCCTGCAAAATATACTTCATATGTTCTCATTAGTGTAGGTGTTGAGTACACATAATTTGTATAATTGTTGAGAACTCTTTGTTCTTATGCATCTTTTTTTTTTTAATTAATATTATTGTTACATATTTTTTTAAATTATGAAAGTTTGGAATAATTGTGAAATTATGAGGTGAAGCATTGGCACAAGGTTTGAGGATATTAACATGATCAAACCTTTTTTTAGATTTTAGATCTTGGTTTGTACTAGTACATCATATAAACGCACATATTAAATGGGTAAGGAAATAGAAAGTTATAGCATGAGCAATATATATATATATATATATGCAATTTAGTACATTCCTCTTGCATACTTCATTCTTTGTTAAGCTTCTTCATTATGTTTGATGTACTTAGTTCAAGAGAAGATCTTGAGTAAGGTTGTGTGTCTGTGTGTCTGTATTTGAGAATCCTTTCATTGTTAGTTTCATGTGCAAGTTTGCAATTGTCCCTTGCAATTGCATAGTGTAGAAAGAGTACTCTTAGGTAGATTTACTTTCCTCGGTTCATTTTCTATAATTTATTTTTTGCAGTTTGTTTTTTTGTGCTCAAACATTATTTGAGGATCATTGAAGACTCAAGAATTTTGTCCCATATTCCAGTGTTAAGTCTGAATCTTTTAGTGTTTGATAGTTGATTCCATTAAATGCATGTGTGTTTATTTCCAGCATAGATTGTTAACTCTTTAAAAGACACTTCGGCAAGTTAATTTGGATGTTGGAAATGTAGTGTTCCTGCAGCATATGATTGTTGTCATCTGTAGCCAAACTGGGCCCCAATCATTCCAATAGAGAACTTGAAGAAGAATAACTGGTTTCACAATGAGTTTTTGTTAATCCCTAATATTGGCTCATTACCCCTTAATTGGGGCATATTATATTAGTAATGTTATTTTATTTATGTTGGCATTAGGCCATTAGTTGTAATTATACCTCCTAGTCTCCTATATATACCAAGGAGACATTTTCATTTTGAATCATCTTGGACTTGAACATTTAAGTGGGGTAAAAGGAGGTTGCCCCCTCGAAGAAACTTATTATCCAAAATTATCTCTTTTTCAAGGCGTTGATTACTTTTTCTTATATTTTTCTATGCTATATTGATATTTGGTTCTTAACATATGGTATCAGAGCTCAAGGTCTTGGGGTTTCGCTGCTACATCTCAGACATCTTGGCATTTTCGCTATAACTTTTTTTCTACAACGTTTCAAAAGGAACGTCTTGGAGGATATTTAGTAGATAGATCAAGGTACGTTGGGTTCAGAATTTAGCTCCTGAAGCATTATACTTTAGTAGATACATCCTGTACAAGATAGGGTTTTGGAATCATCTTGAACTGAGTCATTGTGGAATTTTCACTATAAAAACGTTTCTGTAAAGTTTCAGACCTTGAACTCCAAAGGATATTTACATAAATTAGTAAGGTATCCATGGTAAATATTTCAGCTTCTGGGTCATCTTAAATTTGTAGATACACCTTGTGTAAGATAGGGTATCTGACTAGTCCTATTGACTAGGATCAAGAAGGTGTTCCAGGTAAAACAATCATAACTTCTTCCTAGAGTATCCAAATTGAGTAGGACTGGTTTCATTGGATCGTGGATAGTCTGTAGTATTTTTGGTGTGAGTTTTAGAATTTTATATCAATTATTTTCTTCAGGGCACGCTATACAAGTGAGTTCTTCTGGAAAGGACAAAAATAGGCAAGTTGTGGGAAAGTTACCACAAATTCCACTTAGCACATACAATTTTGATCATACATGTGGCATTGCAGAGAATAAATATCAGAGGACTACATAAAATAAATTTTCATACCCAGAAGGGCCGAAACTTGGGAGATACAATAGAAGAAATATTGTCTAGCAGAACCACCTCAAAATCAAGGTTCAAAAGTGATACTTGGCCAACATGCCACCCAAAACGGAACTTCTACACCAAATAAGCCTCCAAAAAATCCTACTTGGACTCTTGATGAAGGTGAA
>ML794544.1:118672-146856 GCA_009831015.1 Picea engelmannii
TGTTCCCATTTTTATTAATTAGATGCAAGTGTTTTTAATTTGATTGAATTTTGATTCATTGATTTCTTATTATGTTCATTTAAATTATGAAGTGTGATTATGTTATTCGAAAGTCAGATCACAACCTCAACTAAGACATTATCATAGTGTGTTTCTTATGCATTGAATTCCATTTAAATTTCTATGATTACTCTTGTGGGTTCATTATCCAAGAATACTATGTTATGTGTTAAACAATTTACCTCACATCACCATCCATTTTCCCATTTAATTCACCCATTCAATCACCTCTTTCATGATGTCCATTCATCCTTATACTCTGTACATTGAATATCTATCCATCAAAATTGCATTCACAATCTATCCCATAGAGAATCATCCTCTTTCTTTTCATCAGATCACTCCTTGTTTGATGAGTGCACATTCAAGATTATACTTACATTTATTGTCCACACAAACAACTCAATCTTCCACTTCACTTAACGCATTAGCTTTTGTATAATTGATTGTGTTTAATGGATATAGATCTCCAATCAAATTGCAAAAGGCAATGTTTCTACTTTCCCTTAAATTTTTATTACGCTTTGCATTTCACATTGAATATCTCATTGCAAAGAGAATTCATCTCACCATTCCCATTCTTCTTTAATTTTGTATATGGTTGATACTTTCAAAAGAAATTTTATCTTCAACTTTTTTAATTACAGAGTTAGCATCTCTTCTCTGATTACTATTCGTTACACAAGTATCCACTTATGTCATATGTGTGTGTGTGTGTGTTCACGCGCAATTTAGTACATTCCTCTTGCATACTTCATTCTTTGTTAAGATTCTTTATTATGTTTGATGTACTTAGTTCAAGAGAATATCTTGAGTAAGGTTGTGTGTGTGTGTCTGTATTTGAGAATCCTTTCATTTTTATTTTCATGTGCAAGTTTGGTGTTGGCCCTTGCAATTGCATAGTGTAGAAAGAGTACTCTTAGGTAGATTTACTTTCCTGCAGTTCATTTTCTGTAATTTATTTTGTGCAGGTTTTTTGTTTGTGCTCAAACATTATTTGAGCACCACTGAAGACTCAAGAATATTGTCCCATAATCCAGTGTTAAGTCTGAATATTTTAGTGTTTAATAGTTGATTCCATTAAATGCATGTGTGTTTATTTCCAACATATATTGTTAACTCTTTAAACGACACTTCGAAAGCATATGATTGTTGTCTTATATAGCCAGAATGAGCCCCAATCATTCCAATAGAGAAATTGAAGAAGAATAACTAGTTTCACAAAGAGTTTTCACTTATTTTACAATTAGGATAGAATAATATAACTTTGGTCCTACGCATTTTGTGTTTGCACCTCACAAGCCTACGAACCCTGGATTGAAATTAAATGTAACGAAAATTATTTCATATAATTTAACCAACACCCTTCCTCCTTCGCCCCTGCGTTCAACTCCTCGCCTTTGTTCTCAACCCAGTCCTCACCAGACTAAATCGGCCTTCCACCTCTATACTCGCCTTGGGCATGCCGCATTGAATGGTTTGACCTCCATGGGAACTCTCTCAGCTTTACTCCTGGACCGCTCCCCGAACTGGTCTCGACCTCATAGTCAGCGGTGGCACGTCCCTCTTGTCCACCACCCTGTGCTCCTTCGCCACCCCCCATTGCCATCCTTTGTGCCTTCATTGGAATATTGTAACTTTCACTCGAAATAACTTCAATTGGAGGTGTCTCATAACTAGGCATGACTCCAACATGACTGTGTTTCGTCCCTAGGCCTCCGGGATTCAATTTCAATTCTCCAGGACTTGGTCTTCACGGTCAGGAGGGATGTTGATGACCTTTGGTTTATAGTGAAGCACTTGGACTGGTGAGAAGATAAAATTGAATCTCTTCTCTTGAATCTTCTTCATTCTCTGCATTCTTTGAACTCGGGCCTCAACGCCTCCACATCTCTAGGGGCGGTTATTTTTCCATAATTCCAGGGGACTGATGAGCAGTGTGTGGTTGGAGGAGCACAAGAGGCTAAGGACAAGCATGACACCATGCATGGAACATGAGCAGTGGAAACCGAGGGCATGCACGCCCACCAAACACCATGGCATTCGGCAAGCATACAGGTGTATTCATGGTTTCTTTCTTTTGACAAATGTTAGTAGTTTCTGGAATGTTCGGTTTAGGTTGTTGGCATTTGGTAATATCTTTTTTTTGTGTCTGTTAGTTGATAGGCCTTTATTGGGTCATCATATCATTTTTTGGATATACTGTTTAATATTCAGTTTGAATTTTTGGAGAGGTCGAATCGATTTCCCCACGGGGTGATTCCGACAAATATGTCTAATTTTCCCTATTATATCTAATATGTCTGTCATTATGAGTTGGTTTCCTTTTGAGGAAAATCAGCACTCTAGCAACTTGAAATCAGAATGATACTATATTTTTTTTCATGACAGTTAATATATAGATCTTATTTATAAAAAAAAAAGTGTAATACACCTTGTCCATAATGCTGCAGAAAATTGTTTGAGACTTCTTCATTGGAAGTGGATATCCTTCTGGATCACACACACTACCTCATCCTGGAAGGGTTTGATGCCATAGGACAGTCAACACTGCTGGTTGACATGGATGTCTTGTCCTCGGTTCAACCATCTGATGGTGTATGGTTGGGGGTGTGGCATCATTGTCAACTTCAATCTCTTGATATCCTCGGTTGAGATCAGGTTCTACTGACTCCCACTGTCAACAATGAAATGAAGTGGGGTCCCATTTAGCCACATCTACGAGTGGAAGAGGCACTCGCCATCCTCAATCTCCTTTGGTTATTTTGGTTGTATTGTTTTGGTTGCGATGGTAGCAGTGGGTTCGACATCAATGACATGTTTCCCTTTATTATTCTCTGAATCAAATTTTGCGTCAGGTTCTGATTATTTTTCTTTGAGCTCGACCACCAATAATTATTTCGAGCAACATTCATCAATGTTGTGCCAGGGGATTTTATGAAACTCACACCACTTTATAGTTTCTTTATTAGACTTCTTGTTACCTTTCTGTGTTTACATATTGGACTGGATCTCTTTAGGTTGGCCTTCCTTTATCTTTCCTTCATTCTGTGAGTTAGGGTTTCCTTTACCATGATTCTTTTGTGGCGTATTTTCAAATCTAAATTCCTACTTACTTTGTTGCTTGAATTTATTCTCAATTTTGAATGCATATAGATAAGCATCTCCCACTGAGGAGACGTCCAAGAAATACATATTTGTTTGGATGTACCTATGTAGACCACTACAACACTTCAAAACCAGGTGTCACTCAAAGTATTTGATACCTAGATTTGAGTGCAAGGTATAAAATATGTTAGTGTACTCCAACACCAACTGATCTCTTTTTTAATGCAGATTCATCCATCTCATGCACTGGTCATCATAGTTTCTGAAAAGGTATAACTCCTCCTTTAGGGAATATACAAAGGCAAACCAAGTGATTTCTCTCTTGAATGGTGTAGATTCATATGTGGTTTACCTCTCCCAGTAACCTTCCCACAAATCTCTGACATGGGAAAGAGTTTTATGGAGCACGAAGGTGATCTTTTCACTATCAATTTTTTTTTGGACAGAGTAATAACCTTCTAGCATATTCAACCATTTTTCTAGATCATCTTTGTCTATATGGCCTTAAAATAAGGGGATATCAAAATTGACTTGTATCTTGAAGGGTGAAACACCTTAGAAATAGTTGCTTGTCGAAGATTCCTCGGTCACCACCATCGTTAGTCTTCAAAGGATCTGAGTGAATTCATCCATCATCTCGTTCCTCTATCACACGAGGGCTTCCTTGAGCAACATCTTGAAAGTATCTCCTCCTCTATCATCTCTCTTTCATTTCACCATGGGAGGTCACATGGGCTTGTGAGAGCGGTTGTCCTCAAGCGAAACTAGTTCGAGACCCAACTCTTTATACCATGATCTTGTCAGGGCCCTGCTTTGAGAAATGACAAGGAGGGACCAAAAATAACACTTTTAACAATATCCATATTTCAATATTGATCTTGGACATCTATAAGCTTATTCACTTGAATGTAGGGGATTCTTGACGACACCTCTGGGGCTTCTTGTGGGCTTCTTCAAAGCTTCTTCACTTGAATGTAAGGGATTATTGACTACACCTTTGGGGATTCTTGTGGGATTCTTCAAAGAATATTCCCATGAGGTTCATTCTTAAATATATATGCCATAAGGGGACCACTTTGGAGACTACTTCAAGTAAACCCATAGGCTTCTTCATGTTGATCACCAATGACTGACTTTGACATTAATGACAACACCATTCAATATTCTTTTCCCTTTTTATTATTTTAATTCTTAGCAGAAACCAATCCCGCATACTGGTCAGAAATGCTACACCAAATGAGAGTACGTCTAATTGGGACCTGCCATCGGACGTTCTCCCTTACTTGCTTGATAGGCCATTTAGACCCATCAACAATAGGTTTGGAAGTTGTAGGCATCGTTGAACCCACCACTCCTCCCTATAAGTGACTAAGGATTTATTCATCCCTATTTGAGCCCATCCCAAATGGTTTTCTTCCCCAAGGGATAATGCTAATGAGGAGATATTACAAAAGTACACAGAAAATAACTAAACAATGGGCTATGTCCAAATATTTGTCTTGAAGCACCATGAACACGTTGGGAAATTATATGCAAGATAGATTGATCAAACTTATTTTAATACAAATAAATGATAAGACATACTTACTAAAGAAAAACAAAAGTAGACACAACCATGATGTGAGTTCACCACATCACTTATCTCATTGTTTAGGACTTTAATGTTGTCAAGGTTGTAGGCATACTACCCTTGGATAATGCCACCACAGTGATCATGTATGTCAAGAAAGTATTTTGCATATTCAAACTTCGACATATACATTCTCACTAAGTATCAAGTTTGACCTTGATCAAGAATACCTTTTGCATATGGATGATTGAAAGCTAATGATGGTCTCTCATGACACATTAGTGGCAATGCAAATATGGAAAAACAATTATTTGTTAACTTGGAGGGATGATTCAAGGTATTTTTATAATTAATTTGAATATGGTGCAAGAAGATGAAATGTAGGAAATCAAATTAGCTTATGAAATATATATATATATATATATAGGTTTTATATGACTATGAATTCAATATTTTCTAAAAGTAGTATGTTACTTTTCCTACAAAATATACTTGATATGTTCTCATTAGTGTAGGTGTTGAGTACACATAATTTGTATAATTGTTGAGAACTCTTTGTTCTTATGCATTTTTGTTTAAAAAAAAAAAATTATTATCGTTACATATTTTTTTTAATTATGAAAGTTTGGAATAATGGTGAAATTATGAGGTGAAGCATTGGCGCAAGGTTTGAGGATATTAACATGATCAAACCTTTTTTTAGATTTTAGATCTTGGTTTGTACTAGTACATCATATACACACACATATTAAATGGGTAAGGCAATAGCAAGTTATAGCATGAGCAAAATATGTATGTATTTAAAAATTATGATATATGTCAAGACAAAAGTAAATTAAAAATATTATTATTWTTTWAAATCATATATTTGGAATTTGCATACTTGTATCTATATGTGTGTGTARTTTCATCGGTGATGGATTTGTGTAGCCTATTTAAAAATAAAGTGAAAATGAAGATATTGATTAACATTTGGAAAAGGGAGGTTTTGTTGTTTTTACAGTTCGAACCACCAAAATCATCATGCCAAACATAAATCCAAAAACAACCAAGTCAACAAACATGTTAGTGAAACTCCCACCAAAAACAAAATTGAATTTCAAATAACGTGCATGGATTATAGAATGTGCACACATGTTAAAAATGAAAAAACTAATACATGCATGTATTTTACACACACACACACACACAGATATGTGTGTGTGTGTGTGTGTGTGCGCGCGCGGGGGGGGTGTTCAAATACTACCAATGACAACATAAAGGCACTTTCGTTGATAGTAATTTGAGGCATTAGGTTGGCCCATAACCTCTCTATATGTATATGTTTATGTGTGTGTCTACACACACATACATACATATACATATGGGTTTCAAACACTGCCAATTGCAACATAAAGGCACTCTCTTTGATAGTAAGATGGGGAGTTTGGTTGGCTCATAACCTCTCTATATTCAAGGATAAGTCATCAATCCCCGAGATCATTATTTCTCATGGATTAAGTATTATATCCTACTTTCCTCAAGAAAAAGGGTCGGGTACCCCCCAGATCATTCAAGAAGTTGTCGTAGATTACACCAAAATGTGGGCTTATTTCGATGGGGCATATCAACAAAACAATCTTGTGTGTGAGGGTGGGGGGGTGGGGGAGTTTTTGATTTCAAGGAAAATAATGTCTTCAAAATGAAAATGGGACTGGGTCTTGGAACAAGGAAATATGCAGAGCTTATGTCACTAAAGCTTTTGTTACTTTTTGTGGGGGAAAAAGGAGTAAAATCCATCCATATTTTTGGGAACTCATTGAATGTCATAAATTGGGTGAGGAAAACCCAAAAATGTCATAATATTCAGTTAATTACTTTACTTGAGGATATTTTCATATTATTGGGCAAATTTGATATGGTATGTGTGCGACATGTCTATAGGGAACTCAACATGGATGTAGATTCATTATATAAAAAGGGTATTCAATTGGGCTTGGGGTAGTGGATAATCATAGATGACCCTCTACGGAAGAAATATGAATACTACCACCAACCTTCCATATATCCTCAACAAAATTACTCAGCCACCTCATAGTTGGTTTCTCCTTTTTGGATGGTTTGTGATGACAATTGTTTTTATAGGTCTTGTTATCCTCTATCCTAGGGTAACTAAGGAGATCATGTATCGAGGCCCAGGGGTCCTATACATGGACTGTCAAAAGTTGGATGACTTGATCATGGCCCTAGAGGGCCCATATTTTCTTCAGTGCAACCCATCTATCAGCAACAACAACATCCATCCCACCAACTTGGTCCTGAAGTAGCAGTAAGTCTTGGTCCATGAGGTAATGAGTGTAGGTATCATGGTATGTGTCACTATGATCATTGAAGAACTTAAGTATGTTGCATTGAATTCTCCTTCATTTCATAACATTTTATTGGAAATTGTGCTCTTTAACTTGATCATACCTGGGAGGGTAACATAATGCCCTAGTAAGTTGATTCCCCTTCAGGATGAGTTACCACTGGGTGGGTTTATGAAAGGTAATTGTCCATTCCCTCTATACTTACCACTTTCCATCATTATTCCTCTCATCTTCCCCCACCTTGGTTCGGGCATTGGTTTTGGCACACTAGGAAGGGTTGTACCTTGCCTTGTGGGGAGAAGGAGCTAAAGGCCCAGAGGGTAAAAGTAACTAGAAAGAATTAAAATCCAAAATGAAACCTTTGAGATGCTTCACCTAGGGATTCCCGAAAAAACTATAAAAATCTTCCCAGTAAGAAAAGGTAACCCATAAGACAAATCAAAACTCAAGGTACTAGTTGGTGGATGGGAGGCCTCATTGTGAGTCAGCCTATTAGGACCATGGGCATGTAGCGGTACGACACTACCATCTATCTGGTCACCAAACCAGGGTAGTGGATCTTGGTGGCATAACCAAGAGAAAGGGGGTCTCATCACGATCCAACCTTCTCATCTTCATGAAATGCTTGTGGGTAACGTTGTCACCTCTGGTCACCAAGCGAGGACAATGTCCCCCATCTCTTCCCTTGAAAAGAAAAAAGACCAAAAGCAATAATACTAATAATAAAAGGCAATGCCCCCGGGGGGGCATCTCAATTGGGAAGTGTCATGATATGAAGTTCCATGAGGTTTCAAGTTCAACTCGCCCCGACTTATCTTATGTATCACATATGGGGCATCATGGGCACACCTGGAGGTTATAGTGGTAGCAGTTGGATAAAAAGGCCACATGTAACACGCCTACATGCCCAACTAGTTGTCGATTCCACCAGTCATATAAAAAAAAAGAACAAAAGGCATTGAATGGGATAGGAAACAATGGCATCCATGCTAAGGTGCAACTCTCCCTCTATAAAGGCACCCACAGGAAAGACCTACATTTCCCTGTTATCACTGCACCTTGTGCCCAAACATTTCCCCCACACCACTTCACACACAATTACATGACCTAGATTGGTTCTCAGCTAGAAAACACCCCAAAATTAAGGAGGATTAGTCCAATAGGACATCCTGATACCTTCTCAAAACCTGACTTGTTAAACTGCATAACGTCTTTGAGAATTTGTCTGCATAAAAGGGGGTTTTATGCACATGTTTGGGTAATTTGATTATTGGATATTATTAACATTTCTATGATCTCTATGACTTATGAACCCCTGGAGGGTGTACTTTTTGTTTTTGCAGGACTTTCCCTAGTGGACAAGTACATATGGTGGAATGATTAGCTCGTACCTCCATGGGGTTGAAAGCCCACACATGGAAGTTGTAACCCCATTAGGGAAAGAGAGACACCAGAGGCTTGCACCAGGAAGAAACAAGGACATTGCACCAGGGACACTCCAACAGACCTAGAGTCAAGGGGGTCTTTCCTTTCCACCTTGACGTTGACCCTTGAGAGCACATGACATCATCATTATGACCCTGATGTCATCCAGAGTTAAGGTTTTCACTTATGAGGGAAGTTTTGTGCTAGTTGGCATGTGTGGCATCATTCAAGGCCTTTGGAGGCCAAAATTTTTTCATTTGAGGCCTAACGTTCCACCCTAGGGGCCTAATGTCACCCTAGAAGGGAATGACGTCACCCTTGGAGATGAAGTTAGGGTTTAATTAATGTTATTTATGCAAAAAATGGATTTTAAATGTAATTTGGCCATGTCGACCTTTTTATGACCTAATTGTAATTAAAGGTCATTGATATTGTTTAAATAAGAGAGAAAAATCTCATTTTTATGATCATCTCTTACCACACAAGTAGTGTGGTCTGAAATTTGTGCCATTTTTTAGGGTCATTGGCTGAAATTCTAGGCGCACTTTCTCTTGGAGGATAATTTTTTCAACTTGCATCATTTCTTGGTGAAGTTACTTGGCATTCTAGGGTTTTATGGCTTGATTATTCTTGGTGAAGTAAGTAAATCTGTAATTCTTCATTTTATTTGAATGGCTTATGGTAAATTTTCTTATTCATGTTAAATATTATGAAATTGCCTGCTTGAAAAACCCTAGGAGTAAAGGACTTAATTTGCTACTTCTTTACTGTTCATTTGCTAAACTTTGCTAAGAAGATATTGACTTAGGTGAACCTCTAGAGCCCTAAATACTAGCACTTTAGTGGTCATTACATAGTCAATTGTTGCTTCTAAATATCTTTCAATAGTGTAAGGAAGGAGGGTTTGCAAGAGCCTAAAATTGCTTACACTCTAGAAAATTCATCTTTAGGGTTTGGATGTTAGAGGCCTTGAAGATCCAACACCTCTTCCATCCATCTCTTACCCTTAGGCAAGTACAATCATTGTGTCTTTTCTTCTAAGAGAAAACCTGTAGACTCCATTACCCTGTAAAGGCACTAGTCTACCCACTATAGTGATTGATTGATCAAAACAACCCACAAGCTATCTTCCTTGAAACATTTACTAACCTCTACTAACCTTAAAATATAGTAATACATTGATTAACTTCTTGTTGTCGCAAAATATTTTACAACCATCTTACAACAACAAATTCATCTCAAAAGTAACATTAAAAGTTGATTAGACATTGCCAATTTTGCTTCCGACAAGTTGTTATCATTATGTCAACTTAGAGCTATATTTTCTTGTCATTTTAAAGCATTATTGAGGCATAATTATTGTGGTTCTTACAAAATATTCATTGTTGTTATAAGTAATTACCTTGTTACAGTTTTATATCAGCTTACTTATTTTTTTGAGGTTTATGATCTTATGAAGAACTAACATCATATGGTACTTGTAAATTGCACTCTTTTCTATTTGTTGTCTTCTTATGGGAAGGTGCACCTTATTTACCCTTTGCTTCATCTATATAAAACACTAAGAACCTATGACTTGAGTGACCTGTGAGAGGGGTGGGACTTTCTTATATATTTTACCTTAGCCTTCTCAAACCCTCGAGTTATTGGTGACATCTCCCTTGGGGTATTGTGATATACTCCTAAATAGAAAGGGGTTTCCTATTAAGGTGACATTGATAGGTCACTCCCTTTTACGAAAATATTGATTCCACTTTCCTTGGGCTTTGGGAAAGTACAAATTGTGTGATAAAATTTTGGCGTCATTGTCGAGGAACACTGAGTCAATATTCCTTAATGACATTTTTTTGGTAATCCTTTACCTCAAAGCCTTTATCTCGCAAAGCTTACCTGGCAACTCCACTGAGGGTGATCCCCTTATCCCTTTGATAATTTCAAAAATATTTTTTGGTGAATCCACTGATGACAACTCATAGCGGAGGTCAATATACACCTTATTATCCTTTAATAACTAACTCCTATTGTCCCCATGGCCCCTCCTAAATGGGCCACAGAAGAATGCTTTGACCCTATAAACTTGGAAAGTATCCAAAGAGGATTACACGATCTCCCAAAAGATGCATATTCTTGGATACCTACATTTGTAGGAGAAAATGGGGCCATTGGTAACACACATTGGATTAAGTTTCATGAGAACTACGAGTTCCACCTATTGGGGAATCAATATCTTGATGCTTTTATGATACTTTTTTTTTTCTTCACTCACTTGGGATGCTAGAAAATGGAGCACAAGACTCCCTAGAAAAAGTATCAAAACTTGTGAAGATTTAGAATGAGTTTTCCTAAAAAGATGGGGTGTGATTGAAAGTATGGCTTCGCTTTATGCCCGACACCTTGAAATTTGCAAACAAGATGACGAATATGTTAGAGAGTTTAATGATAGGTTTAAATCCTTGCTTAGTTGAATTGATCCAAACTTTCAGCTAGAGAAATACATCCTTCAACATTGTTTAAATTCCTTCGAAGGAGAATTTCAATTTACCCTCAGGAACCATTTCCCTACAAACCTCAAGGAAGCACAAGATGTTTCTTGCCGGATTGAATAAAATCTTAGGTTGAAAAATTCCATCTCTCAAGTCAATCTTTGAACAACCAAGATGACATATTAGGTTTCAATGAAGAAAACATGGAAGAACATGACCTTCCAAAAATTCAAGAGGTAAAAAATCACATTGAACTGAACACTTTCCTTAGAAAATGGAGCACATGTTTTTAAAAAATGGAAGATGCCTCCTTATTTTCACAAAAAAATGAGCCCCTGAAGATTTGTATTCTCCTCAACATACCTTTCAAGATATTGAGGTTGAAGACATTGTATACTTACCTTCATAAGTCATTGAGGGAGATGACTTTGAAGAAGAATCCCCCATTATCTTTCATGTTGGAAGCATGGGAACAAAATACGGTGAACCCACACCTTTTTATGTTACCCTCCAGATCAATGATTTCCTTCTCCATAATTGCGTTTTTGACGCAGATGATCCTAGAAACATTATGACTGAAAGAGTTATGCACCAACTAGGTGTCAATATATCACAACCAAATACACAATATGGTTTTATATGAGGTATTATCAAAGAATTGAGTGTTTCCTTCCATGCTTTCCCTAATGTCTCCTTCAAGATCGATGTAATAGTAATAGAAACATTAAGTAGTTGGGGGATTTTACTTTGCAAATACTTGGTAGAAAAACTAGCCGAAAGCTTCCAAGACCAAGGATCCAAAGCTATTATACCCCATCCCGAAGGAGGATTTTTTACCCTTCACAAGGAACCCATCATAGGATGCCTCATTGAAGCTTATGAAGAACCCAATGATCAACTCCTTTGTGTTAATAATGTGGTAGAAAGTTGGTTTTTCCAAGGAGGAAAATTCGAGGATGAACCTGGAAAAACACTCAAAGGAATATGGGCCTTAGAATTTGATGGTTCTCATTCGAGTTCTGGCTCAAGGGCAGGCATTTTTCTAATTTTCCCTTCTAAGGAAAATTTCTACTACTCCTATATACTTGAATATCATTGCATGAACAACATTGTTGAATACACGGCTTTGGTTATAGGTCTTAACATGGCTATTGATATGGGTATAATGCACTTGAGGGTTATAGGAGATTCATACCTAATAGTATCACAAGTCTTGCTAAACATCACCACAAAGAATGAGAGACTAAAAAGGTACCAAGACTTTGCAAGGTCTTTTACGAAATCCTTTGAAGTAGTATCGATCAAAGCAGTTCCCAGAGAGGAAAATTATGTAGCAGATGCTTTGGCTGTCTCAACATCTACTTCGCAACCTTGTGAGGGTCCCCTCCAAAACTTGTGCAAAATGGAGGTCCTATTTAGACTATCGATCCCTGATAACTTAGAACATTGGCAAGTCTTTGAAGATGATAATCAAATCCTTAGATTCATGTAAAATAGTATAGAATTCACCAATTCACAAGTAAACTTTATGGATGATTCCATGGGCCTCGATGTAGTAAAATTGAAAAATAACACTCTTCCAAAAGGGTGCATTCCTTTAGAACAACTCTTTGATAGACACGATGTTTACAAAGGAAAAAACACAAAACAACAAACAAACAAAGTCTTTGAATTCAACATTGGTACCGAGATGGATTCAAGGATGGTAAAGATAGGGGAGGGTACCACAGAAAAAGAGAGAAGTGAGATACTTGAACTCATTAGAGAATTTAAGGATACCTTTGCTTGGACTTATGATGAATTAAGGGCCTATAGAGGTGATGTCATCCAACATGATATACCTTTGGCAGAGGGAGCCAAACCTTTCCGACAAAAACTAAGACATATTAACCCTAAATTGGAAAAACAAATACAAAAATAACTTCAGAAGATGGTAGATGTTGGTATCATATCCCCCATTAGATATTCATCATGGATGTCTAATTTGGTAGTTGTCCAAAAAAAGAGTGGCGACATTTGTCTATGTGTTGATTTCTAAAACCTTAACCAACTATCTTTGAAAGACAATTACCCCCTCCCGAATATGGAAAACTTACTACAAAGGGTCACTGGGGCAGGCATGATGTCCATGCTTGATGGATTTTCTAGATACAATCAAGTGTTACTCAAAAGAGAAGATTAACTCAAAACAACATTTACCACACCATGGGGAACATTCATATATTTGAGAATTCCATTTGGCCTTATGAATGCAGGTTCAACCTTTCAAAGAGTAATGGAATTTTATTTTAGGGATCTTATTCAAAAAATTATAGAAATTTACCAAGATGTTCTCATGGTTGTGTCAAAGGAGAGAAAAGACCACATCTCACACCTCAGAATTGTTTTTGAAAGGTGTAGGAAATAAGGTATTTCCTTGAACCCTAAAAAGTATATTTTCAGGATAGATAAGGGAAAGCTCTTGGGACACATAGTTTCAGAGGGAGGAATTTCTATAGACCCAGAGAGAATCCAATATATCAAATATGTATGCCCCCATGTGAAAAAAAAATCCTTACAATCATTCTTTAGAAAAATAAACTTTACTCGAAGATTTATCCCAAATTTTGTCGAAATAATAAAACCCATGAGTGCCTTTCTTAAAAAGGACATATCGTTCAGATGGGATGACAAAGCCCTTAAATCTTTTGAAGATATTAAAAATTCCATCTCCCAAACCCCAGTTCTAATTAGTCCTAATTATTCACGAGATTTCATGATATTATCTTTTGCTTCTCAAGACACTATTGTGAGTGTCTTATTGCAAAAATATGTTGATGACCATGAACATTCTAATGCGTTCATGAGTAAATTCCTTAGGCATTTTGAGCTGAATTATTCAATTACTGAAAATAAAGCTTATGCCTTGGTGAAATTCCTCAAGAGTTTTAGAAACTATGTGGGCTATAACAATATTACATCTTATGTCCCTTACCCAACAGTGAAGGATGTCTTGTCACAACAAGATTGTATGGGTACCGAGGGTAAGTGGGTTTCCAAGATCCAAGAATATGACATAGAAATAAAACCCACCAAGATTGTGAAGGGACAAGGTTTATCTCAAATACTGACTGAGAGAAACGAAGAAGCTATACAAATGGGAGAAAACGAACAAGTGAATGTGGTGGTAAGTGAACTAGAACACCATGAGTGGTATTCTAACATAATATACTACCTCAGGAACTTATCATGCCCAGACCATATAGTAGATTAAAAAATAATATCTCTAAGACTCAAAGCTATGAAGTATTGTTTAACGGAGGATGGTATTGGTTGAAAGGACCAAGACAGAGTTCTCCTTAGATGTGTGAACAAAGATGAGGCTGACAAATTACTGAAGGAATTACACTCTGGGTATTGTGGGGGCACTTCACTGCCTGTACCACTACACACAAGATCTTGAAAGCCAGATATTATTGGCCAACATTGTTTTTTGATACTTATCGATATGTATGCTCATGCCAACCTTGTCAATAATTTGCGGGTAAACAAAAAAATCCATGCACAACCTTTGAAACCCATGGTGGTAGAAGACCCTTTTCAATAGTGGGGTCTGGGCTTTATTAGTGAGTTTAAAGATAATTCAATTAATGGTTATCGATATATTTTGACCAACACGGATTATTTTACCAGGTGGGTAGAATATATTCCCACAAAGAAAGCTATTGAGGAGGTGGTCATGAACTTTTTGGAAGAAAGAATCATAACAAGATTTGGGGTATCATCTAAAATCACCACTGACAATGCCAAAGATTTTAGCTCCCTTGCCTTAGAAGAATTTTATTTTAAGTACGACATCATTCTATCTCATTCTTCAAACTACTACCCTCAAGGGAATGGTTTGGAAGAATCAAGCAATAAAAACCTCATGAATATCATTAAGAAGTTTGTGGGAGAAAACAAGAAGGCCTGGGATAGCAAGATCAAGTATGCCTTCTGGGTGGATTGAATAACAACAAAGACCTCAATAGGAAAAACCCCATTTGAAATAGTATATGGGTTAGAAGCTAAACTACCTGTGAATCTCCAAATCCTTATCCTTGGTTTCACTCAGCAGTACACTACAGAAGAGGAAGCAATACAAGGATGAATTGAATAATTGGTAGAGTTGTATGAATCCATGAGGGTTTCCTTAAGTGAGATGGAAAAGAGTCAAGAGAAAGTTAAGAGCATCTTCAATCATAAAGAAAAATAAAGAGATTTCATGGAAGGGGACTTAGTATTGTTATGGGATCAAAGAAGGGAGAAACCTGGTATGCACAAGAAGTTGGATGGATTATGGATAGGTCCCTATAAAATCATGAGTCAGGCAGGCACAAACTCTTTTAACTTAACAACACTTGAAGGAGAATCTTCGAAACTACCTTTGAATGCTATACACATCAAGCATTATTTCCCACCAGCAGCATGATAGGCAAAGTACAGGTAAGTTAGTTAGGCATTTTCATCCATTGTATATATTGTCTGCATATCATGCTAGTATAGTGTAGTTTCATCTTCTATTATTTCATTATGTATATATGCATGCTTAGTTTTATTTCACCATATAATATATGAGTGAGGGGTGATATCACCACCCTGATGATTACTGATACATTTGTTTAGATATAGCATGTACAAGTCATACCAGAGATGTTGAGGTTCTCATGCTCTTTATGGTGAGAACATGTCCCCGAGTTGGATCCAGATGTTATCCCCTATCCTAGGGATAACTAAGGAGATCATGTATCGAGGCCCACAGGTCCTAGACATGGACTATCGAGATTCGGATGACTTAAGCATGGCCCTGGAGGGCCCATCTTTTCTTTAGTACATCCCATCTATCAGCATTAGCAGTATCCATCCCACCAACGTGGTCCTGAAGTAGAAGTGAGTCTTTCTCCATGAGGTAATGATTTTGGGTATCATGGTATATGTCACTCTGATCAATGAAGCACTTAAGTATGTTTCATTGAATTCTCCTTCATTTCATAATGTTTGCTTGGAAATTATGCTATATAACTTGTTCATACATGGGAGGGTAACATAATTCCCTAGTAAGTTGATTCCCCTTTAGGATGAGTTGCCACTAGGTGGGTCTATGAAAGGTCATCATCCATTCCCTCAATACTTACCAATTTCCATCATTATTCCTCTCATCTTCCCCCACCTTGGTTTGTGCATTGGGTTTGACACAGTAGGAAGGGTTGTACCTTGCCTTGTGGGAAGAAGGGTTTAAAGGCCCAGAGGGTAAAAGTAGATGGTAAGAGTTAAAATCCAAAATGAAACCTTCGAGATGCTTCTCCCAGGGATTCCCGAGAAAGAAATTAAAATCTTCTCAGTAAGAATAGGGAACCCATAAGACAAATCAAAACTCGAGGTACTAGTTGGTGGATGGGAGGTCTCATCATGAGTCGGCTTATTAGGACCATGGGAATGTAGTAGTATGAAAATACCATCCATATGGTCACCAAAACAGGGTAGTGGATCTTGGTGTCATAGCCAAGAGAAAGGGGGTCTCATCACGAGCCAACCTTCTCATCTCCATGAAATGCTTGTGGGTAACACGGTCACCTCTAGTCACCAAGCCAGGACAGTGTCCCCTAGCCCTTCCCTTGAAAACAAAAATTACCAAAAGCAATAAGACTAAGAATAAAATGCATTGAATGGGATAAGAAACAATGGTATCCATGATAAGGTGCAACTCACCCTCTACAAAAAAGTGAAACGCTTCTCAGTAAAAAAAAGGGACCCACAAAGATAAAGTAAAATACTCAAGGGATTAGTTGGTGGATAGGAGGTCTCATCAAGAGACAACCTATCATGATCATAAACATGTAGTAGTATGACATTACCATTATCTGGTCACCAAGCCAGGGTAGTGGCTCTTAGTTTCATAACTAAGAGAAAGGGGGTCTCATCATGAGCCATCCTTCTCATTTCTGTGAAGTGTTTGTGAATGAAACGGTCACACCTGGTCACCAAGCCATGACAATGGCCTTCAACTAGTTCCTTGAAGCATAAAAAGAGAATAAAAAGAAATGGGCTTAGAAACAATTGCATTGATGGCAAGGTGCATCTCACCTTCCACAAATGGTCCCATAGTTAAGACTCTACAGTCCCTAGCATCATATGAACCCCATGCCCAATGATATACCCTGTGTCATCTCATACACACACATGACTAGGATTTGTTCCAACTAGGAAACACCCTAGACTTAGGGGGTTATTCACCCAATAGGACATCTTGAGACCCTCTCCAAACCTAAATTTGGCAAGTTCTATAGCGTCTTGGAGAATTTGTTTGGGTTAGGGGGGTAATTTGATGCACATGTTCGGGTGCTTCGATTATTAGATGTGATTTACTTGCTATGATACTTGTGACTCATGGACCCCAGGAGGGCGTACTTGTTGTCTTTGCAGGACCTTTCTCGGTGGACAAATATTCATGAGCAAATGGATAGTTCGGACCTTCATAAGGGCCTGGATCCCATAGATGGATGTTGAGACCCCATGCAAGGGGCATGACAAAGAATGTTGACTTATACCATGAAGAAGGAATTCGTAGCCTTTGGAGGCACTTTGACAAGCCTAGATGGAGGGTTCCCAGCTTTTCACACCTGGACATTAGCCCTTGGAGGCACTTTGACAAGCCTAGATGGAGGGTTCCCAGCATTTCCCACCTAGACATTAGCCCTTGGAGGCACTAGGCATCACCATTATAGCCCTAAATGTCACCCAGGGCTAGGGTTTTGATATTTTGGAGGCATTGATGAGGCTTGTGGCACGTGTGGGCATGATTTGAGGCCTTTGGAGGCCTAGTGTTGCACTTTTCTTGCTAAACATCCCACAGATGGGGCTCAACATTACCTTATAAGAGAAATACATCACCCTTCTTGGGGTTTCATCTTGGATTTATGTAAAAATTTATTTTTTGTTGTAAATTACCCAGGGTCGGCCCTGTTTTTTCCCCAAAATTTAATTAAAGGTCATAATTTTGTATAAATAGACACAAAGTACATTCATTTTTCATCATAACTTGTAACTTGGAGACAAGAGGACTGAAATTTTTTCCCTCTTGAGGAGAATTTGACTGAAATAATGAGGCATGTCTATCTTAGAGGCTTTTTCTTGCAATTAGATCAAATCTTGTGGAGCATTTTGGTAATCTAGTCTTCTTTTGTATGATTATTCTTGGTGAAAGTAAGTAAAATATGCATTTTTTCATCTATTTGAATGGTTAATTGTATGGTTTACTTGCTCATGATAAATATTATGAAATTGCATGCCTAATTAATGTTAGAAGTAAAGAACATAAAGTGCTACTTCTTTGCTTTCTTTTGCTAAAATTTGCAAGGTTGTTCTAATAATTTTCTAAGCTCCAAGACCCTAAAGTGCTAGCACCTTGGTGGTGGTGACTAATTGTTGTTGCTTAGTAAAATTAATTCTGAAGAGTTGAAGAAGAAGGAGATGCTAGGGGCTAGAAGAGCCTACACCCTAGCTACCTTCCTTCCCAAGGTTTAGAACTTAGGGGGACTTAAGGTTTTACTCCTTCCAAGCCTCTTTCCCTTCTTGAATCTTCATTATCATTTGTTATCAGCCCTTAAAGAAATTTGTCATCCTAGACTCCATTACCCTCTTGAAGGCACTAGTTTTCAGTCCCATCTCCTTGACAAACCTATCCACTTTCTTTCAAACTTAAACTTCCACTTGCTACCTTTCTAACCTAACCTACTAACCCAAAAATACTAACTTTTAACCTGTTGTTGTTATAATCACTATTACAACCATCCTGTAGCAACCTATCTAAGTTTATTTTCTATCCTAGTCCATTCAGAATCTGCATATGACATAGAATTGTCATCTAAGTATTCAAGTATTACATTACATTGTCATTCAAGGCATTTTTTTTTAAGAGCATATTGCAGCTGACATTAATTTATTCAATGTTGTTGTATATGTCTTAAATGTTTCACATACTTGTTGACTAGCACTATTTCTTACAAGTTCATTGTCTTTCTGAAGCATTAATATCACTTGTTTCTTGTAAACTGCCATAATGTTTGCTTATTTTCTTGGTTAAGGGCAGGTACACCTTATTTTACCCTTTTGCTTCATCCTTCAAGAAACAAATCCGATTTGAGTGACCTAGAGAGAGGGGTGGTTTACCTTGTCCTTTTCCCTTCATCAAACCGCTAGGTCTTGGGACGTCTCCCTTGGACTAGATTTATCTTTCTCCTAAACAAAAAGGGGTATCCTATTGAGGTGAAAATGATAGGATTACCCCCTTGTTATGCCAATCTATCTCTACTTGCCTTGGGCTTTGGGAAAGTACATATTGTGCGATAACATGCTCCTTGCCCCATGGAAGCCCAAGCTAGGATTGTTCTCCCAAAACTAGCCACCATGCAAGGTCCTGCAAAATAAAAGGGTATGTCCTCCAAAGATCTCAAGTCAAATATATCAGGACAAGTGTAAACCACATCTAATAAGAAAGGCACCTAAACATGCACATCAAAACTACCTCATCAAATTAAACAAATTCTCAAAAACCCTATACAATTGACCAAGTTTAAGTATGGGAGGGGTGTCATAAAATTCCTATTGGGTAGACCAAATCCMTCAAGTAGGGGGTGCTCCCAAGGATTTCCTTTCAAGTTTATGTAGTGGATGATGAGGTGGAAAGGGTTTAGACTTCATAGGTCGATGAKTTTCATKACATACAAGGGATCGTATTGTGTCATTTATGGGTGCCTTTGTAGAGGGTGTCTGGCAACTTCGTTTGTGATGCACTTTTTCCAAGCCCATGTTCTTTCCATTCTTATATTTCTTTCATGTTTTAAGGAACAAGTTGAAGGCCATTGTCCTGTCTTGGTGTCTAGATAATGAAAATGTCATTCACAAATACCTCATGGAAATGAGAAGGTTGTCTCACGATGAGACCCCCTTTATCTCAATTATGTAACTGAGAGCCACTACCTTGGCTTGGTGACCAAATGATGGTAATGTCTCACTGGTAAATACTCATGATCATGATAGGTTGGCTCATGATGAGACCTCCCATCCTCCAACTAACCCCTTAAGAATTCACTATCATTTATTTTGTAGGTCCCCCTTTTCTTACAGAGAAGCGTTTCATTTCTTTCTCATGGATCCTTGGGTGAAGCATCTAGAAGGTCTATATTTAGGATTTTATATTTTTAGCCAACAACAATCTCTCTGGGCCTTTAGCCCCTTCTTCCCATGAAATGAGGTGCATACCCTTCTTGGGTCAGTAAAATCCTTAAGGGCCTAGAAGAAGACAATATGATGGGAGTGCAATGAGAAGAAGGTGGTAAGTATGATCGGGAATGATATGATAACCCCTCAAGAGACCCCCAGTCACAAACCTTCCCCAAATGTTCACCACTTACTAGGAAATATATGACACTCACCAAGGTGAAACAGGGTCAAAAGCATAATATCCAAACATGTGTTCTATAATCAAAAGTAGTTCAAATAAAACATGCTTAAATTCCTTGAATATTAGGGCAATTACCTATCACAATACTATAGATTTTAACCTTGTACAATATTTACTACAAATAGATTTTTAGTAAAAGAACAGAAATGGTACAATGGAAAATACAAACATTACACATATATTTTTCCCTTGGAAACCCAAACCGAGAAAACCAGCATGTTCTATATTCATTCATAGCGATACATTGTTTACAATACAATATACATATAGGAGCCAGCAGCATCCAAAACCCTAACCCAATGACCTGGATTAGTCAACAACCCTAATTCCTTAACCGGAAATAGAAAACCATCGGAAAAGAAACCATGTGCCGAAAAACCACCTAAATATGTGACACGTTTCCTGAGGTAGAAATTTTTTTCTCGGGGGTGCTACCCCTGCACCCCCCCTCAAACCCCCCTGCACACTCAATGCAACACACAAACACTACTACTCGTGAAAAGAATATAACGCATACCCAACACTCTCCCACTTGTTGTTTTCTTTGCATACAGGGGGTTATAGGGTCACATAGTCAACAATCCATGGCAGCAATGCCCATGGATCCTCTACACCAAGAGAACTTCTCAGTGATCACAAATTTTGTTAAAGAATCTGCAACATTCTTCAAAGTGTCCACTTTCATTAGCAATACTTTATTTTCTTCAATCATGTCTCTCACAAAGTGATATTGAATATCAATATGCTTTGTCTTTGAATGATAAGTCAGGTTCTTCGCCAGAAAAACTGCACTCTGACTGTCACAATCTATCCTTACAACTTGTTGTGCCAACCCAATACCTGAACACAATCTTTGTAACCATGTTTCTTCCTTACTTGCATGAGTGGTTGCCACGTATTCAGCTTTTGTAGTTGAAAGTTCCACTACAACCTATCTTTTTCTCATCCAACTTATTGCTCCTCCAAATAGGTTAAACACATACCCACTTGTAGATCTCCGATGATCCAGATATCCATCATAGTTGACATCCACAAATCCATGTATATACACCACACCAATCCTGGTCTTCCTTCGTAGCACAATCCATAGCTAGCAGTGCCACACAAATACTTGAAAACCCTTTTTACTGTTGTCCAATGTTCCTTCCCTGGTTTTGACATGTACCTGCTCAAAAATACCACTACATGTGAAATGTACGGTCTAGTACAGACCAGTGAATACATCAAACTGCCAACTACACTCGCATATGGAACACGAGACATGACCTCCTCCTCTTCCTATGTCTTGGGACACTGATCCACATATAACTTTACCCCAACAGGAATAGGAACCTTGATCAGTTTACATTCCTGCATATTAAACCTCTGTAATATTGTCTCGGCATATTTTCTCTAATTTAACCAGAGTTTCCTCTTTTTCTGATCTCTTTTAATTTCCATGCCCAAAATGAAATTTGAAGCACCGAGATCCTTCATGTCAAATTTAGAGGACAACTGCGTTTTCACATCTTGGATAATCTCCTTGTTGTTTCCTATCAGCAACATGTCATCCACATACAAGACCAAATAAATCAAATGATCACTAATTAATTTAAAATACACACAATAATCCTATTTTCTTCTCATGAAGCCAAGTCCCAGCATATAAGTATCAATTTTTTGATACCACATCCTTGGTGATTGTTTTAAACCATACATGGACTTTTTCATCTCGCATACCATTTTCTTCTTTCCATTCATAGCATAACCTTCTGGTTGCTTCATATAGATTTCTTCTTCCATATCCTGATGTAGGAATGTTGTATTCACATCCATCTGTTCTACTTCAAAATCAAATGCAGCAGAAACAAATAACAAAAATCTTATAAAGGTTAACTTGGCAACAGGGGAAAAAATCTCACCAAAATCAAATCCCTCAACCTGGGAATAACCCTTTGCTACTAACCGATCTTTGTATTTATCCACTTTTCCTTCTACATTCAACTTCTTCTTAAATACCCATTTGTTGCCAATGGGATTTATTCTAGTTGGCAACTCCACTAGATCCCAAGCCTCATTCTTATCCAAAGATGTCATTTCTTCATCCATGGCCCTTTTCCAGAGATTTCCATCCTCTGAATCCACTGCCTCCCTGAAATTTCTAGGATCATTATCAGTAATAGACAAAGTAAAATTTGAATAGAAATCAGATGGAGTATACCTTTCCGGTAGCCTTCTTTCTCGAACCAAACTCCTCAATACTAGAGTATGAGGATCTTCTTCTTCTGATTCATGTTCTTCTATAGAGTCTGATTCATCATCCATTAAATCAAAATCTATTTTATTTGTTTCTTCCTTACTTGGTAGGACTTCCTGTTTAACAACAACCTTCATTTCTCTAAATACCACATCTCAACTATACACTACCTTCTTAGTTTTTGGGTTCCAAAGCTTATAAACTTTGAGACCATCTTTATATCCAATAAAGATACACTTTTCATCCTTCTTATCTAGCTTACTTTTTTTTTCCTTTGGAACATGAACATATGCATCACAACCAAATACCTTGATATGTGTGAGAGAAGGTTCCTTACTAGTCCATACCTCTTGTGGATTCTTGTCATCCAATGTTGATGAGGGTGTTTTGTTGACTAGGTAACATGCAGTACCCACTGCCTCTGCCCATAATTCTTTCCCTAACCCAATGCCACTGAGCATGCACCTTGATTTTTCCATCAATGTCATGTTCATCCTTTCTGTAACTCCATTCTTTTGAGGTGTGTATGGAGTAGCATTTTGCCTTTCTATACTGCACTTATTACATAATTCTTCAAATTCATTCCTGTAGAACTCTTCACCATTATCTATCATCAACACCTTAATTATTTTTTATGTTTGATTCTCAACAAGAGCCTTAAACTATTTAAACCTGTCAAAGACTTCAGATTTCTTCCTGAGGAAATATATCCAAGTATTCCTCGAGAAGTCATCTATAAATGAGACATAGTACACAAATTTTCCCAATGATGGTACCGACACAGGTCCAAAAACATCACTGTGAACTAGCTATAAAATTCCTTCTTCCCTCGTTGCACCAGAGGGGAATCTTACCCAATTTTGCTTCCCATATAGACAGTGTTCACAGAAATCAAAATCCAGAGAGAAGTTAGACATACTTTCAACCATACCTTTACCGTGTAGTAGTCGAAGACCCTTCTCTCCGATATGCCCCAGTCTTTGATGCCACAACATAACCTTTTCTCCAGAGACTGTAGGAGTTCTTCCTTCTTCAACTCCAATATYAGGAACAATGGAACTATTACACCCATCACTAATAGTGCTTCCTTCCAACTTATACAGAGTTCCAAACCGAACTCCCTTCAGCAACACCATTGCTCCTCGAACCATCCTGCAGGTTTCCTTTTCAAATATTGTTTTTACCCGTGCATCATCCATTTTTCTTACAGAAATAAAACTTCTAGCCAAACCTGGGATGTGAAGAACATGAATAAGTGTTCTAATCCTTCCATCTATGAGACTCAACTTGAATTTTCCTCATACTATAATTTTGGTTGTCAAATCATCACCTAAGAAAACATTACCTCCATCATACCTTTCATATTCACAGAACCACTCCCTGTGGGGAGTCATATGAAAGGATGCACCAAAGTAAACCAACCATGCCTTGTGATCTGCATGTGTGCTTGAACAATCCAAGTACACATACCCTCCTTCTTCCTTGGAGGTCTTTTCTTATGTAGAAGGAGATTCTTCAGATCCCTTCTTTTTCTCAACTTTGGACCTACACTACTTCTTGTAGTGCTCTTCTTTTCCACATCTCCAACATACCTTTACAAACTTTCCAGGAGATTTAGATCTACCCTTAGAATTAGATCTCCCACTTGAGAACTTAGATCAATTTCTTTCCTAGGAACCTCCTCTTGCAAATAATGCGTTTGTGCTCCATCCTTCCATATCATTTCGTCTCATCTCCTTCGACAACAAGGATGAGACTAATTCATCAAAATTCAACGCAGTTGTATTACTACCTATGGCTACAACCAGACTATCCCACGAGTCTGGTAAAGAACACAATAAACTGATACATTTATCTTCATCTAAAATTTTAATCTCAACAGATACTAATTGACTTACCATAGTATTGAAGGCGTTCAAATGCTCTTCCACCGAGTCTCCATCTCTCATACTTAGGTTATAAAAATTATTTCTCAAGAATATTTTATTTACTAGGGACTTAGACTGATACAACTTCCCCAACTTTTCCCATACATCCTTGGTTGTAGCTTCCTCTGACACATTCAGTAATACTGAATCAGAGAGACATAGTCAGATTGTGCTCTTTGCCTTTCGATCCAACTTTTTCTAGTCATCTGCTGAAGTTCCTATAGGTGCAGTACATGGATCTACCATGATCCATTGATATCTGTCCACCAATAGATCTTCCATCTTGAGCTTCCACAGCTCAAAACTTTTCCCATTAAACTTCTCTATCTCCATCTTCGAATTTCTTTCCATTTCTTTTCACCTAAAAAATCAATACCATAGATTTCCCACTATAACAAGGCTTATCACAGTCCTGAAGAAAACCCTTGACCACAAAAGCGTCCCCCTAAAGCCAATAAAGCTCTGATACCACATATATATTTTAACCTTGTACAATACTTACTGCAAACATATTTTCAGTAAAAGAATAGAAAAGGTACAATGGAAAATACAATCATTACATGGAGATTTTTCCCCTGGAAACCCAAACCGAGAAAACCAACATATTCTATATTCATTCATAGTGATACATTGTTTACAATACAATATACATATAGGATCCAACGAAATCCAAAACCCTAACCCAATGCCATGAATTAGTCAACAACCCTAATTCCTTAACCGGAAATAGAAAACCATCGGCAAAGAAACCATGTGCTAAAAAACCACCTAAATATGTGACATGTTTCCTGAGGGAAAAAAAAATTATCGGGGGTGTTTCCCTTGCACCTCCCCTCAAACCCCTTTGTGCGTTTGGCGCAACGCACAAAACTACTACTCGTGCAAAGAATATAACACATACCCAACAAATACCTGACTCGTACTACATGAAGAAAGACCCATCTGCCTTCCAGAAGCTAGATGGTGTGGTGTATGTGCTTACAAATGGATCAAAATGTGGTGATAGAGTGAGCTTCCTTATGTGCAATTGGACACTAATGGTCATGTGTATCTCGACACTCTATATCTACAACCTAAAGGCCTCGAGACATGATCTCCTTAGTTATCCCACAAAATGGGGATAACAAGGTCTAGAAGGCCTAACCCTCGCATTCCAAACAAATTTCCTAGGAGGGGCAAAACATCACTCTTTGGGTCTTGACGTCACCTAGGGCTAGGGTTGGTGATGGAGTTTATTTTCATTGACACTTGGAATCATCTGATGGAGAGAGCATGTTGACTTGTGGGAAAATCCTATAATGCATGAGGAGAAGGCCTTTAGACACCAAACATTCCCTCCCCAACTCCAACGATTTGTTAAATATGCCAAAAATGTTGCCCTAAAGTGGTGACGTCATCTTATTTTAGAGTTTCTAATGTGAAAAAGTATAAATTAAATATTATTATTTGGTTTTAGGGGTAATATAAGAGTTGTTGACCCCTTATCTTGTGTTTTACCCTAACTAAGTGGACAAACTATGTTTTAGACATTTTGTATAAATAGATATCATGTGAATATCATTTTAGAACATAACTCTCCCATTGTGAGAGGTACTTGACTAAAATTTTTGCTATACTTGAGGATTCTTGGTGTTTATTTCTATTGCAAATGATTTTTTTTTTATCTCTTAATGAATGGATGAGTTAAGGTGGTCCACACCTCTTGGAGGCTTGCTTTCTTGTTATTGGATGGTAATTTGCTTGGTGAACTAGGGTTTGGTCTCTCTTTCTTTCTTGGGATTGGTAAGGAAAAATCTACATTTATTAGCTATTTCTTTCTCTTTCTTGGTTATTGTTGGTTTAAACCCTGGGAGGAGTATGTTGGATAGACCCTCCACTAAGATTCATCTAATTTTCTAAGTTTACAAATCATTTTGCAAGGGTTGTTAGGATGAATACGAGTGTGTATACCCTTCTTACCCTAGTTTGATTAGCATACCATAGGGAGTAAGAGGATTTACACCCCTAGGGATATTCTTGGTCCAACTTGTGTTTAAAGACTCCATTCACCCAAATAATGAAGGCACTAATTTCTGAATTTTTCATTAGAGATATAAAATACTTGCCTCAGTAAATGTAAAAAATAATTATTTTGAGATTGTCTAATTTGGAATCACTTCTATGCTTTATGCACTTGGTTGAGCCACTAGGAATCTCAATTTGCTAAGTATTTCTGATGTTATAAAATTTCATATACAACCATTAGGGCTTCAGAAACCCTAAAACATTATCATTAATAACTCACTACTCAACCATTGAAAGTTGTTAAAAGTTTTCCACATTAATCTACTAAGGCTAGCAACTTTTTGGGTGGATTGTTGGCAAGTTTTGACGGTCGATTTATTTGATGTAATAACTTGTTTCTTACATCCATAAGGCTGATAATTACTTATGCATAACCTGTTTACAAAAACCTTACATTGTTGCTAAATTTTTATGCTATCTTCTTGAGCTAAACTAGTCAATTTGCTAGTTTGTCTCTTGTACCTTTCACTAAGCTTTGAGCAACTTTATTTTGCAGCTATCATTTATCATTTTTTTGCTGATATACATTATTGTTTACTTCTGCAATTAGGGACAACAAGATTATCTTTCTTGTCCACCTAACATTATACACATATACTTTGCGTGTTCTTGTGTCTCGGCCAAGTACATCAATCTTTATAGGTACTCTTACCTCTTGGAAACCTTTGGCTACCACCAAGACTCTTTCCCAAGCATTTTTGTGATTAGTATCTTGACCTATAGGGGCTACACTTCCATCATACCACTTTTCATCTCATTTCACCCTAGGGTCACCGAGATTCCTCCCTTGAGGTGTTTCTTTCATCTTTAAAGTGACAAGAATACCTGCCTAAGGTGACAGTTGGTAGGTGTTCCCTTAGTTTTTTCTATTTGGTGGTTGGGTCAGGCTTTTCCGAACCTACAACTTGTGCAATAACAACATATTATCAACCATAATTAATCCACGCTAACCTAACACTTAAAAAATTATAAAAGTGATATTTCATTTTCAATTTTTACTAAAATGAAATATTAAAATTAAAAAAATCATTGATTTTTGTTTTTTCCAAAAAAATACCTTTAACAAAGCATATCCATATCTTATAAAGTCCGAGTTTAACAATACCTATGTAAACAATTCAAGGATGTAAACAATTTAACAATACCTATGTTAGCATATATTATTTACATTTTTTTTTAATGTTAGTAAGAGTTTCAAGTAACTCAACATTGACAATTGTATAGGCTTTCAAATCTCCAAGAATACACTTGGATTTTTTTCCTCCTTTAAATGTCTCTTTATAAATTATTTTCATTGGAATCATGGTTGATAAAAATAGTTATCTTAAATGTTTTAATTTTTTAAAAATGATTTTAAAAGTGTTTAATAAAAGTGAAAAAGGTTTAAGTAGTTTTTAAAATGTATATTTGAGATTTTTTTTCTTAGTATTGTTATCGTACAGTTTGTAGCTAGGATAAAAGGCTATATGATAGAGAGAGAA
>ML794544.1:149501-170646 GCA_009831015.1 Picea engelmannii
AGTTGTTAGAAATAAAAGGAATCAGATGCATACATTCAATGGTTTTGACGATCAAAGTGACACATACCATGATACCTGAACTAATTACCTCATGAAGCAAGAACCCTCTCTAACACAAAACCAAGCCGATGGTGGTGGAGGTTGTTGTTGCTAACATGATATGGATGTTAGAAGAGAGAAAAGGTGGGCCCTCCAAGACCATGTTGAAGTCAATCCTGCTCTCGGTACTCCATGTCTAGGACCTGTGGGCCTCAAGACATGATCTCCTCGTTATCCTTGAAAGTGGGGGATAACAAGTACCATGTTTTAAATCGACTTTAATAGCATATTAAATTAAGAAAGGGCATGCATTTATCACCACTCTTGAAAATCAATGTTTTTAATACCAATTTTGGGATATTTGATGGAAGATTTCATTTTTTAATCATTAGTCACACCTACACTCTTGTACGAGTGTGAAGTTTGAGAACCATATACATTGAGGGAGTAGATCAAAACAAAATAGAGAGAGAGATTGTCACAATGTTATCTAAATATCTCCTTTCCAATATGTTAGTGCCTCATGATGTTATTCTTGCAAAAACTAGCACAACTCCAATCACTGCTTATGTTATCTTTCTTATGGTGATAATGACACACGTGCTTTGACAAATGGACAATTAATATTTTGGTCTTCTTAGATATCCATATATTTCTCTCAAATCCTCTATGGAGTAGGTGGAGCATGGGATCACTTCATGTTGGTATATGAGAGCCTCTTCATTGCTTCACCTCATTGACCTTAATATTGAGAGACCAACCTTGCATAGCTTTTTAGTGAATGCTCCTAATCTCTCCAAGGGAAAGATAAATAAGGCTATTTGTACCAATAGCTATATAGCTTACCTTCGGTCCATATGGTTTGAGCCTAGAGAATTGTTTTTTCTCAAACTTTATCACTACCCATATCTTGTATCTCTAGTGCAATGATCGGTCCATTCAACCCATATGGTACAACAAACTCCAATTGCCTTGTAGACTGAGAGTCCCTCTTACCTAGCTTAGAGTTTGATCCCAACAAATTTTCACTGAGACAAATTATGTATTCCTTGGGAGCATCATATTTTCTAGACTTTCTTCTTAAAGACTTAGACTAAGGACCACTTTGTGTTTTGATCCTCTTCCTACTATGAGATTAGAGGGCAATTTTTTTGTCTCTTTAGATATTAACTTGATTCTCTCTAGATGATCATGTTTTATGAGGGCCATGGATTTTTTTCCCTCTTCCTCTCGTACATTCATCAACATCTCATCACAGGCCAGTTCCCCAAACTGACATGCATTGCATTGGGTTAGTACCCCTTACTTCTATCCCTTTGACACTAGTAAGAAGAAGAACCATGACCAACTTCCAAGCTCACATGATCGACATGTGAGGTATTGTATATCTAATGGTTTCCATGTCCTCACTTCCATCACAAATTTCTTTGGGGCCTCGAATGATAGAAGTGGTTCTCTAGAGAAACATGTTTTGGCTATGTAACCTCCTCCTTCATGAACTTCTTTATTGTTCCCTGACTTGTTTATTGAACTTATTTATTGTTCTCCTTATCATATTTACATAATGTTTAATATCATAAATCAACTTTAGCCCTAAATGAACATTAATAACTAAATTAAATTAAAAAATTATACTAAAAATTCTTCAATTTTTTTTATATTCTCATATCATTCATATCTATACTTCTACTAATAAAACATCAATACAACAATATAATTCAATAACTAGAGATTATCCCTATATAATTCATAACAATAGAAATTATCCTTATATAATTCAAACACTAGAGATTATCCCTATATAAACACTTCTTTACTTGTATCATTCACAATTTCACACATTTTCTAAAACTTGTTTTCAACATTTACAAAGAAATATTAACAACTTAAAGGTATTATAAAAATATTCAGATAAGAAATGTGTGAAATGTGTATGGCTACATTTATTTATTTATATATACTATTAAGGGAAGTAGATATTACTTAATACAACAAATATACATATGGTAACTTTGTTACTTAAGACACTTGAGTGGGTTTTGTTAGGGTCCTATAATCATAGGTGATTTGTTTCTTCAACTATCTATTTGGCATTTTCTCTCGTGATGAAGATATTTGGTTTGCTAGTATCGGTTGATTTCACTTCTCCCTTCATTCATTTCGATCGATCCTTCATCACCCTGTTGCACCTTTCTTTCCCTCGCCCTTCATTTCTTCACCCCCCCACCATTTTTCATCCCTACATGAATAAACAAGCTTAGGATAAAAAACATTAGGTTGTTAATAATTGGTTAGTGGCATTTTTTAACACTAATTAGCATAATAATTTTAATGTTAATTAAATTAGTGTAGTTAGATTAATAAACTAGGTTAGTCTTGTTAATAATAAATTAATTAATAATTAATAATTAAGGTTAGTCTTATTAAGTTAGCAATTAGGTTAGTAATTAGGTTAGGATAAAACATTTTTTTAAGTAAAAAAGGGTGTTGCATGCTATATTATATTAACAAAAAGATACAATGGTGCTACAACCACCAAGTGTGTCGCCATTTGACCGAAAACCAGCACAACTTGGGGCGCATAAGTTTCTTCTAGGTAGAAAAAAAAGAGAGATTGTTCTGCCATCTGTCCTGCCTGAAGGAAACTAAGGAAGATGGCCATGCATTGTCTTAAGATTGTTTAAGGCATTACAAAGAGCTTTTTTATAAGCCTGAAATGTAAAAACCATAGCAAAAGGGAGCCCCAACATGGCTAGAAGTAACAGAGAAAAACAGACTAAAATTGACTAAATCAAATGCCCGATGGCCTGTCATCCTCGTTCTCCTGCCACACTTCTCTGGCCTGCATTACAAATGGTTAGGTGCATGTTGGACATTTTTTATTCGCCGGGGAATTAGAGTACGTGTCAAAAATCATATCCAACCGCTGTCCCATTAGGAGGGCCCTATGCTCCTGGTCAACCATCTGTCCTCATAGTTCGAACACCAAATTCAAGTGTGTTGCCTGGAGGATGGGTGTTGGGGCACCAGTATATCCATGCATGGCTCGTGTGGAAGGTGGCGCTGGGGTTTTGTCACCCTCTCCCAGAGTGGCCTTCATCCCCATTGTCATTTCCTCACTTGGATTAACCGCCTCTGTACCTGTGTTTCCCACACCCTTGTCCATGGCTATTATGTCTTCATGGCGCTCAATTTCCACGATGGTTCTCTGCGAAACCAAATCCGTGTAAGGAACTTCCTCAATATAACAAGTTGGGAGTTCCTCATAGAGCCCCCCCCCTCATGTTGCTTCTTGTTTGATTTTCAAGGGAAGTCAGAGTGTTTTCCATGTAAGACACTTCCTTGACATAAAAGGTTAGGAATTCATCACAAATCCCTCCCATCATGTTGCTCCTTGCTTGAGTTTCAAGGGCATTCAGAGTATTTTCTTCTCGCATAGTGCTTGTGGGGTTCCAATTACCTAGTTCAGAGAGTGGTAATTTCTCTGGAGGGGTCTGAGCACTCTCCTCCATCGCAAACTCTTCTACATAAGTCCGGGGTGAGAGACTGGTCGCCTTTGCTCTCTGACACAGAATGGAGCTGGTGAGCGAGAGAACTTTTTCCAATTCTTGTCTCCTCTGTCACTGAGCAGTGTGGGTATACCAAGCCAAACCACATCAAGGTTTACCTCACTCCCTAGGCATCGTAGTGAAGGAGGGGATCTCAAACGCACTAGAGCTCACAAATGGCAGAAAGATGCAGAGAAAAATGCACCAGAGCTCACAAAAGGCAGAAATATGTAGAGCAAGAATGAGTTGAATGTGACCATGCCTCCTCGCTTTCACCGGCTTGTGTGATGGCAAGACAAAGCTCCCCATTAACTCTTCCATAGTAAATGCTTGCAGATCCGGCCCTTTCCCGCGAGGGAGAGGTCGCTTGTCAGGAGGTTGGCGGTAATGGCCTGCTCCCATCGTTAATGTTGAGTATATGGGGAGCGTCCTACCACATTTAATATGAGGTTGGGCACTATGCCAGGTGGCGGTGTTGTGCATTGTGTCACCCCATCTAGCGGGTTAGGATAAAACATTAAACTAAAAAACAATTTAAAAGTATAAAACATAATAAAAGCACATTTGATAATAAAACAATTAAAATTTTGAATAAATAAAAATATAATAATAAAACATAATAAAAGAACATTTGATAATAAAACAATTAAAATTTTGAATAAATAAAAATTAAACTTAAAACAAAAATAAAAACAAAACTATATAATTAAAACATTAAAAAAACATATAAAAACTTAAATAATACAAATAAAAACAAAAACGAAATTAAAACACTTAATAAATAATAAAACAAAACAAAATAATAAAAAAAACAAAAAACAAAATAAAAATGAAACACCTAAAATAAAAAACATAATAAATAAAACAAATAAACATAATAAACAAATAAAATAAAATAAAAAAATAAAAAACATGCAACTAACTTACGCACACATCCCAAAATTTAATCGACATCCGTAATGTTACTCGGACCCCCCCAACCATCCTAACTTTAACAAGGGGGGGGGGGGTTGATTAAGTGGTTTACCAAGGCACACATGTCACCATATGGTGAACTCGGACCCCCCCCCTCCTATTACCACTTACCACCCCAGGGGGGGTCCGATATGCCACTTTCCTCTTCCAAAACCGCCTTCCCCAAATTAAAACCATTTTTTCTCCAGTTTTACCAGTCTGTTTCCGAGATCGATTCTGGGAAAACGAGAATGAATTTTTAAAATACGAGAGAGTTTTTTGTTCAGCACGGGCTGAATAAAAATAACCTCTCCGAGAATTTACACAGGTGTCAGTAGTTGGGAGAATTGAAGCCATCTTTGAGCCATGTTTTGGTCATGTTTTTGCAGGGGTTGTTTTGGAGAGTTGGAGATGAAATTCGAAAAAACCAAAAGAGGTTTTTGTTCAACACAGGCTCATATATAAAAACCTCCCCCCGTTTTTACACAGACATCTCATATTGGGAGAAATGAAGACTCCACAAGACCTTATTTTCCATAAATTCAGGAGGCAGAAAAGTCAAAAGAAAGATGGTAAAAAGAGTGGATTCAAAGGAACAGATCACCCACAGAGCGCATCAAAACAATGTTGGATCTCTAAATGAATCTCAATTATCTCTATATATTTGTAATTCGAAATCGAATTGGTTTAGATTTTCCTAAATTCAATCCTGCTCATTAATGACGGGATCATCGTAAATAATTTATAAATACTTCTAATTTCGAAGTATCAAGGGTGGATCAGTTGGGACCATGATTTAATTTTGTATCAAAGCTCACAGAGCCTCCTTTTTTCAAAATTTCAGTAATACAGTGGAGACATTGATAAGATTCATGTGTCATTTATGTTGGGGAAGTGCATTCTTCCTTTGTTTATGTTTCTCCCTTCTCTGTGATAATTTTATGTATTTCCAATTTGAATTATTCAATTGAATATTGAAGGACAGAATTTGCTTTGAAGTGCACTCAATTCCTGTCTTTGGATAATTTATGTGTTTTCTGCTAGAGGATTAGTTCCAGAATTCTTAGTTGCTCTGGTATGATATTCTCTCCTCACCTTTTCTTTCACATCATCTAATAATCTCAAAAATCCAACATAGGTGTTTATCCTGCCATGTTGTGTTGTCTGTATAACCGACCCTTGATTGAAATTGGATTCTTTGACTCCATTGCCCAATGGTTTTTTCCCTTGTTCTTCCAACCAAACCATTTAAAAAAGCAACCTTTGTACAGTAATAACTAGCCTAAAATTGCCATCAAACAAATCTGTATCAGATAGAGAGAGCCCTCTTTGAGTCTTGGAGGGATAGATCTAGGACTCCAAGTGGTTTGATGTTACCTCAGTGATTGCCTCCTCAACCTTGGGAAAATTACAGAGTGCTAACAAAGTGGCGACCATACTAGGGAATATTCCTCAGAAAGCATATCAAGTTCCAAATCTGGTTACTGATGGTGGACAATGATCAGACACAAGAAGGCTAAATCATCCACCTGGCAACTCCAATCAGCTCCAGATCAGTTCCAATTCAAAGACTCCACTGGAGGAAGAACCTGAAACAATGACAAAACAATCTAAAAAGATCAGGTATGCAAGTTAGAATTTCATCCAAGATATAATAGGTTTTATTTTTAATTATTTCCTCTCTTTTTTTGAATTTGGCCAAGACCATATTGTTGAAACCCATGTTGACCAAATTCAACCTGAGGAACCTCAAGAGATCAAGCCTAGTTTTACATCTCTTGTAAATACTCCTACACCTGTAAATATTTCAGATAGATACAAGCCTCTTATCTTACCCCCTATACTCCATGATTTCCTTGCCAATTATTACAAACATTTTCCTGGATTTGATGGAGAACATGGTAATATCACATCTGAAAAACACATACAAGGTTTTGAAAATTATCTTGACATTTTTTAGGTTGAGGAAGATGATGTCTGCATTAGACTTTTTGTTTTATCTTTGCAAGGTAGATCTAAATAATGGTTCAAAATTTTGTTAGCTTCAAGCATTCCCAATCTTCAGCAGTCTGTAAAAGTTTTCCTTAATAAATGGGAGATCAAGAGAAATATTTTCTTCATTCTAGAAGAGTATGATCATTTGAAAATGCAGCCAGGAGAAACAATGCAAAAATTTTCATCCAGATTCAATCAAGTTTACAATTCCATGTCTATTGATATAAGACCACCTCTTGGTTTAGCTCTTTTACACTACCCAGATGCCTTTGATCTGGATATGGCATTTAAACTACAAGAAAGGAACACTACTACACTCAAGGATAGGCAGGACAGTTCAATTAGTGTGGAAGCTAATTTGTTGATCAAAAGGTCATGGTTGAAGGAAAAAGAAAGGGAGAAAATAACAAAGGAGCAGCTGAAATATTCAAAAGCTAAACTGGACATTCTGGCCAACATAATGAAAGAAATGATGCAAAAAGTCATCATGGGAAATTAACTTGATGTTCAAAGGCATCATGTTCCATTGTTTACAAAGAAAGAAAGGGTCATTGTTCCCAAACACTTTGCAACTCACCCTTGGTATCATGGATTGGAAAATGATAATTTCATGTATTCAATTCACAACATGGACACAGATGAAAATCCAAATTATCTTGTAGATGAGCAATCAATTGATATGATGTGTATGTTTGATGACATTTATTTCAAGGATGATCTACCCAAGTATGATAACTATGATGAGGATTACACCAAGGTGAATTCTTCAAAACCATCAGCAACATATTGTTGGCAGGAAGAAGATCAGTTACAACTCAAATATGACAATCAGCCTGTGCATATTGATTATTACAGCAAGGAGGAAAATGCAACAAATATTAGAGTAAGTGAAAGATCTATGCCTTTATGTTTCTCTTCATTTCAAATTCTGAGAGAAAATTATAAACAAGTTTTCAATAGTAAAGATGAAGAATGTTCTGATCACTCAGTTGAAGATGTCATTGATGATATGGAAGTTGTTCTAGACCTAGAATTGCATCCCTTGAGCTACATTGATTTTCAATTTCTAGATGAAAGCTTAGAGCCTAAGACAAAATATGAGTTAATACAAAATAACTTTGTACCATTAAGCTTTAATTCATTTCAGTTTTTGAAGAAGAATCTTAAGTATGCGCTAAATGATAAACGCATAGAAAATCAAGAAGTTTCATTGGAACCAATGCAACAAAATATCAATACCTACAAGACCCAATAGTTGATATATTCAATGACTTGTGTTGTCAAAGTCATGGTTCATTAGCAAGCTATGAACTTAAAAGAGGTTATAATATAGACATGATTAGGCAGTCTCTTTCATGGTCTGTTTCAATGAGAGTTTCATTTCAAAGTGCATCAGAAAATCTGCAGTCACATTATGAACTGTATAACGATGTAAAAATCATATGTGTCATACCCAATTATGACCATAAATTTGTTGAAAATCAAGAAACCGGTCATGTCTTTCCAGATTCCATAGATGACTACATGGAATATTTTTTCAGCATAAAAGACCAATCATATTTTCAGCAGTGGCCATTACACTTTGCAATTTTGAATCTATGGACAAAGGGTTAATCTGTCATGTTGATTGTCCTCATAAGCAGTTAAGAAATCCACTTTTTTCAAAAACTACTTGACTGGATTCATTGCCATTTTTGTATTATTTGATCCGACACGATTTTCAACAGTATAGGGTAGGTAGCAATGTGCAAATAAGCTCAACTCTCTGAGCATTCCTTTCAACAATTTTTTTAGTTTCAATTTGCAGTACAGTTTCCAATTTAGTGTGCATTTCAAGTTTAGATTTCAGTTTGATTTGGTTTTAGTTGAGAGATTAGAATAGGTATAGGTTGCAGAATAAAGTTTTGGGATCATCCCAATGAGTAAATCATTGGCCTGCATGTTCAGAGTTCACTGGTTCTTGTCACCTCCCGAAAGAGTTTTCATCCCTAGGTGGAGCCTATGTTGGGGTCCTATAATCATAGGTGATTTGTTTCTTCAACTATCTGTTTGGAATTTTCTCTCATGATGAAGATATCTGGTTTTTTGGGCTCGGTTGATTTCACTTCTCCCTTCATCCATTTCGCCTGATCCTTCATCACCCTGCTGCACCTTTCTTTCCCTCGCCCTTCATTTCTTCACCCCCCGCCATTTTTCATCCCTACATGAATAAACAAGCTTAGGATAAAATACATTAGGTTAATAATAAATTGTTACTGGCATTTTTTAACACTAATTAGCATAATAATGTTACTGTTAATTAAATTAGTGTAGTTAGATTAATAAACTAGGTTAGTCTTGTTAATAATAAATTAATTATTAATTAATTAGTAATTAGTAATTAAGGTTAGTCTTATTAAGTTAGCAATTAGGTTAGTAATTAGGTGAGGATAAAACATTAAACTAAAAAACAATTTAAAAATATAAAACATAAAACAATTAAAATTTTGAATAAATAAAAATTAAGCTTAAAACAAAAATAGAAACATAATAAAAACAAAACTATATAATCAAAACATCAAAAAACATATATAAAACTTAAATAATACAAATAAAAACAAAAACAAAATTAAAACACTTAGTAAATAATAAAACAAAATAAAATAAAACATAAACAAAATAATAAAAAAACAAAAAATGAAACACGTAAAACAAAAAACATAATAAATAAAACAAATAAACATAATAAACAAAACAAATAAAAAAAAAAAATAAAAACATGCAACTAACTTATGCACACATCCCAAAATTTAATCGACGTCTTTAATGTTACTCGGACCCCCCGACTATCCTAACTTTAACAAAGGGGGGGTCTGAGTAAGTGGTTTACCAAGGGACACATGTCACCATATGGTGAACTTAGACCCCCCCCTCATATTACCACTTACCACCCTAGGGGGGTCCGATATACCACTGTCCTCTTCCAAAACCGCCTTCCCCAAATTAAAACCGTTTTTTCGCCAGTTTTACCAGTTAGTTTCCGAGAGAAATTTCATCCAAACAGGAATGAATTTTGAAAATCCGAGAGATATTTTTGTTCAACACGGGATGAAGAAAAATAACCTCTCCTGGAATTTACACAGGTGTCATAAGTTGGGAGAATCGAAGCCATATCTAAGCCCTATTTTTCAAGCTTCCATTTTTTTCTGTTTTGGTCATGTTTTTGTGGGCGCTGTTTTGGAGAGCTGGAGATGAATTCGAAAAAACTAAAAGATTTTGTTTAGCACAGGCTCATATAAAAAAACCTCCCCCTGTTTTTACACAAACATATTATATTGGGAGAAATGAAGACTCTACGGGACCCTATTTTTCAAAAATTCAAGAGGTTGAAAAGTCAAAAGACAGATGGGAAAAAGAGTGATTCAAAGGCACATATCACCCACAGATCCCATCAAAATAGCGCCAGATCTCTGGATGAAACTCAATGATATCTATATCTTTGTAATTCAAAATCGAATTGGTTTAGATTTTTCTAAATTCAATCCTGCTTATTAATGACAGGATCATCGTAAATAATTTATAAATACTTCTAATTTTGAAGTATCAGGGGTGGATCAGTTGGGACCATGATTTAATTTTGTATCAGAGCTCACATAGCCTCTTTTTTTCAAAATTTCAGTAATACAGTTGAGACATTGACATGATTCCTGTGTCATTTATGTTGGTGAAGTGAAACTTGCCTTTGTTCATGTTTCTCCCTTCTCTGTGATAATTTTATGTCTTTCCAATCTGAATTATTCAATTGAAGACTGAAGGACAAAATTTTCTTTGAAGTGCACTATGTTCCTGGATTTGGATAATTTATGTGTTTTCTGCTAGAGGATTAGTTCCAGAATTATTAGTTGCTCTAGTACAATAGTCTCTCCTCACATTTTTTTTCACATCATCCAATAATCTGAAGAATCCAACATAGGTATTTATCCTGCCCTGTTATGTTGTATGTATAACCAACCCTTGATTGAAATTGGCCACTTTGACTCCATTACCCAATGGTTTTTTCCCTTGTTTTTCCAACTAAATCATTTAAAAAACCAACCTATGTACAATAATAATTATCCTAAAATTCCCATAAAACAAAGCTATATCAGACAGAGAGAGCCCTCTCTGAGTCTTGGAGGGCTAGATCCAGGACTCCAAGTGGTTTGATGTTACCTCACTGATTGCCTCCCCAACCTTGGGAAAATTACAGAGTGCTAACAGGTTTAATGGTTAAGAACATGTGTTTCCTTCTTAAAATTCATAGGCGCAAATCTAGAAATAGTGGGATCTCAAACACCAATCTCAATCTTACTTGACCCTTTAAAAATAAATCATTATTATAATAAATTTTATCTTTTAAAATAATAATATAAAATACACATTTAAACTAAAAAAAGTGTGAACATGGTATTAAAGTTTTAACCATAATTGTTTGTTCCCTACCTAAATATTTCTTTATAATCGAACTAACTTTTCCAAGTTAAAACGGTCGCACCATAATTTCATTTAGATTTTGAAAAGTAATGGCGATAAAATAAATTATTATTATAATAAATTTTATCTTGTAAAAATAATATTAAATGCGTGGAACCGTTAAATTTAAACTTTAAAAAATGTGTGAACATGGTATTAAAGTTTTAAGCATAATTGCTTGTTTCCTAACTAAATATTTATTTATAACCGAACTGAACATTCCAAGTTAGAACTTTCTAATATTTATTTATTTATTTAAAACTTAAACTTCCACTTGCTACCTTTCTAACCTAACCTACTAACCCATAACTACTAACTTTTAACCTGCTTCTATTATAATCATTGTTACAACCATCATGTAGCAGTGTATCTAAGTTTATTTGCTATCCTAGTCAATTCAAAATATGCATATGACATAGCATTATCATATAAGTATTAAAGTATTACATTACATTGTCATTATAAGGCATTTTTTTGAAGATCATATTGCACCTGCCATTATTTTATTCAATGTTGTTGTACATGTCTTAAATGTTGCATATACGTGTTGACTAACACTATTTCTTACAAGTTCATTGTCTTTATGAAGCATTAATATCACTTGTTGCTTGTAAACTGCCATAATGTTTGCTTGTTGTCTTGGTTAAGGGCGGGTACACCTTATTTTACCCTTTTTCTTCATCATTCAAGACACAAATATGATCTGAGTGACCTAGAGAGAGGGGTGGTTTACCTTATCAGTTTCCCTTCATCAAACCACTAGGTCTTAGGACGTCTTCCTTGGAGTGGATTTATCTTTCTCCTAAACAAAAAGGGGTATCCTATTGAGGTGACAATGATAGTATTACTCCCTTGTTACGCCAATATAGCTCTACTTGCCTTGGACTTTGGGAAAGTACATATTGTGTGATAACAGACTTATTTCCCTGTGGAAGCCCAATCTAGGCTTGTTTTCTCAAAAATGGACACAAAGCAAGGTCCTACAAAACAAAAGGGTATTCCCTCCAAAGATCTAAAGTCAAAGATATCATGATAAGTGTAAACCACATCCAATAAGCAAGGCACCTAAACATGTGCATCAAAACTACCTCATGAAATTAAACAAATGCTCAAAAACCCTATATAATTGACCAAGTTTAAGTATGGGAAGGGTATCATAAAAGTCTTATTGGGTAGACCAAATCCCTCAAATAGGGGATGCTCCCAAGGATGGCCTTTCAAGTTTATGTAGTGGATGATGAGGTGGAAATAGTTTAGACTTCATAGGTCGTTGAGTTTCATGACATACAAGGGCTCGTATTGTCTCATTCATGGGTGCCTTTGTAGAGGGTGTGTGGCACCTTCATTTGTTATGCACTTTTTCCAAGCCCATCTTCTTTCCATTCTTATATTTATTTCATGTTTTAAGGAACAAGTTGAAGGCCACTGTTCTGGCTTGGTGTCTAGATAACGACAATGTCATTCACAAATACCTCACGGAAATGAGAAGGTTGGCTCGCGATGAGACCCCATTTATCTCAGTTGTGTAATTAAGAACCACTACCTTGGCTTGGTGACCAGACGATGGTAATGTCATATTGGTAAATACTCATGATCATGATAGGATAGCTCATGATGAGACCTCCCATCCTCCAACTAACCCCTTAATAATTCACTATCACTTATTTTGTAGATCCCCTTTTTCTTACAGTGAAGTGTTTCATTTATTTCTCGAGGATCCTTGGGAGAAGCATATGGAAGGTCTATATTTAGGCTTTTATATTTTTATCCAACAACAATCCCTCTCGGCCTTTATCCCCTTCTTCCCATGAAATGAGGTGCATACCCTTCTTGGGTCAATAAAGTCAAAGGTCCTACAAGAATACAATATGATGGGAGTATAATGAGTGAAAGGTGGTAGGTATGATCGAAAATTATATGATAACCCCTCAAGGGACCCCCAGTCACAAACCTTCCCCAAAGGTTGGCCACTTACTGGGAAATATATGACACTCACCAAGGTGAAATAGGGTAAAAAGCATAATATCCAAGAGGGTGTTCTATAATCAAAAGTAGCTCAAATAAAACATGCTTAAATCCCTTGAATATTAGAGTGATTACCTGCCACAATACCTGACTTGTACCACATGGAGCAAGACCCATATGCTTTCCAGGAGCTAGTTGGTGTGGTGTATGTGCTTACAAATGGATCAGAATGTGGTGATAGAGCGGGCTTCTGTATGTGCAAGTGGACACTATTGGTCATGTGGTCTCTCGGCACTCCATATCTACAAACATGAAGGCCTCGAGACATGATCTCCTTAGTTATCCCACAAAATGGGGATAACAAGGCCTAGAAGGCCAAGCCCTCACATTCCAAACGAATTGTCTAGGAGGGGAAAAACATCACTCTTTGGGGCTTGACGTCACCTAGGGCTAGGGTTGGTGGTGATGGAGTTATTTTTCATTGAAACTTGGCATCATTTGATGGAGAGAGAATGTTGAATTGTGTGAAAAGGCTATAACGCATGAGGAGAAGGCCTTTGGAGGCCAAACATTTCATCCCCAACTCCAACGATTTGTTAAATATGCCAAAAACGTTGACCTAAAGAGGTGACGTCATCTTCTTTTAGAGTTTCTAATGTGAAAAAGTGTAAATTAAATATTATTATTTGTTTTAAGGGGTATGATACGAGTTGTTGACCCCTTATCCTATGTTTTACCCCAACTAAGTGGACAAACTATTTTTTAGAAATTTTGTATAAATAGAGATCAAGTGAATCTCATCTGAGAACTTAACTCTATCATTGTGAGAGGTACTTGAGGATTCTTGGTGTTTATCTCTCTTGCAAATGATTTTTTGTGCATCTATTGATGAATGGATGAGCTAAGGTGGTGTGCACCTCTTGGAGGCTTGTTTTCTTGTTATTGGATGGTAATTTGCTTGGTGAACAAGGGTTTGATCTATCTCTCTTTCTTGGGATTGGTAAGGAAAAATCTACATTTGTTAGATATTTCTTGCTCTTTCTTGGTTATTGTTGGTTGAAACCCTAGGAGGATTATGTTGCATAGACCCTCCACTAAGTTTCATCTAATTTTCTAAGTTTACAAGTCATTTTGAAAGGGTTGCTAGGATGAATACGAGTGTGTATACCCTCCTATATTTTACCCTAGTTTGATTAGCATACCCAAAGGAGTAAGAGGATTTACACCCCTAGGGATCTTGTTGATCCAACTTGTGTTTAAAGACTCCATTCACCCAAATATTAAAGGCACTAATTTCTGAATTTTACATTGGAGATATAAAATACTTGCCTCGGTAAACGTGAAAAATCATTCTTTTGAGATTGTCTAATTTGGAATCAATTATATTCTTTATGCGTTTGGTTGAGCCACTAGGGAATCTCAATTTGCTAAGTATTTCTTGTTGATATTATAAAATTTCATTTACAACCATTAGGGCTTCGGAAACCCTAATAAATTTTCATTAATAACTCACTACTCAATCGTTGAAAGTTGTTAAAATTTTGCCACATTAATATACTAAGGCTAGCAACTTTTTGGGTGGAATGTTGGCAAGTTTTGACGGTTGATTTCTTTATTGTAATAACTTGTTTGTTACAGCCATAAGGCTGATAATTACTTATGCAGAACCTTTTTACAACAACCATACATTGTTGCTAAATTTTTAGGTTATCTTCTTGAGATAAACTAGTCAATTTGCTAGCTTGTCTTTGTACCTTTCACTAAGCTTTGAGCAACTTTATTTTGCAGCTGTCATTTTTTATTTTGTTGCTGATATACATTATTGTTTACTATTGAAATTAGGGACCACAGTCTTAGTTTGCTTGATCCGTATTTAGGAGCGGAACGAACTAATTAACAGATTGAATATAATAAACATGGAGCTATGAAGAACAACATAGATATCCAATGAACAATATCTCCTATTGAATAAATGAAATAGGTTGAAACTATAAAACTGCAAAACTGAAACACTTTCTCAAATGGTGGTAGTTATCTATGAGAAGAGATGTGGATGCTATGCGCATACATCTGATCAAAATGATTACAATGAGGCTCCAAAGGCCTTTTTGATATTACTCATGAATGTCAAAACCCTAGACATCCAAAAACCTAACCCTAAGAGGTGAAACGTCAAAATTCATGTAGGCCTCTATGGGTAAGCTGGTACCTCAACTTCCCGGGGTCATAAATTTTGCATACAACCTCTGTTTTAGGCATGTGATAGCCCGTTGGAAAGGTATTTCAAACATTACGCCATCAAACTTTGACTTTGTGTATAGTTTGATTGTGGTGAGCCAAAAAAAACACTGTTTAGGGCCCCAAAACGAACCTGGAAGTACAATAAGATGTGCTGACATGAAAACATACAAAATAAGCCAGTTGGATTAGGTGAGAGGCCACCAGTATCCACCTAGAAGATGTGTAGGGCTTCAAACAACCCAAAAGTGTAGAACCCACAATTACAAATAAGTACAGAAGAATGTGTTGAACTAAAAATGGATAAGAGGAGTCAGTTGGAATAGGTGGGTGGCCACCAATATCCACCTAGATCAATCCTCCCCCCTTAGGAAGAAATGGTCTCCATTATGTTGAGTTCCCCCAGTAGGTGAGGAAACTTCTACTAAATTTTTTCCCAAGTGAGCCACTTCCCTTGGTGTAGGAATTTCCCTGCCTTGACAACTCGGTAAAGTTGGATCCTCTACTGGAGAGTGCCATTGACCTGTGTGTCCACTATTTGATCAGTGGATGCTTGTTCAATGCATTCAGGGTTGATATCTGTTGGTGGTGGAATTCACGCCTGTACCCAAGAGCTGATAGGTGGTGGCGAAGTCTGGATCTTGCTGATAAAGTTGGGGCAACTAAGATGCCTCATGTCCACAATAATGGAGCACAGTGGTGAGTGCAGCCACGGGAGGTCCATTGAGGCAGTTAGCGACACGATTTGAGATCCCTAACTTATACTTGATGTTGAGATGGAATTTTTGTAGGTAGGTGGACCACTTTTGATGGCGGTTGTTCTACAATTTCCCCTGTGTCTGTATGAATTGCAGAGGCTTGTGATTAGTGTGGATGATCGTCTCCTTTCCCAGAATTTAATGTTTCCATTGACGACAGGCTTGTACAATGGAATACATTTCCTTGTCATAAGTGGGGTATTTTCGAACAATATCTAAGAGTGTGTCACTATGGTATGCCACCGGATGACCGTGTTGAGTGAGAACTGCACCTACAACATAGTCAGATGCATCATTCTCAATATTGAACAGTTGTTGCAGATCAGGTAAGGAGAGTACTGGAGCTGAGCACAAGTGATGCTTTGGATCATTGAATGCTCATTCTTATTCCTTCCCCCAAAAAAACTTGGCCTTGCCACTGCCCTTGGTCACCTGGCTGAGGGTCCATGCAATATGGGAAAATCCCAACACAAATCTTCAATATAAGTTGGTCAGTCCCAAGAAGCTCTGAAGCTCAGTTGGTGTTCTTGGGGCTATCCAATCATGAATGAATTGGATATTAGTTGGATCAAAATGTACCCCATGCTCATCAATAATGCAGCCCAAGTATTGGACCCTGTTCATGCCAAACGAGCATTTTTCCAAGTTGGCATATAGCTTGTGTTGTTGTAGAGTGCTCAAAACCTATTGAATATGCCACATGTGCTCCTCCCAAGTTCTCCTGAAGATGAGGATGTCATCCAAATATATCGCCACAAAATAATTGGTGAAGGGTCTCAATACATCATCCATCAACCTCATGAAAGTGGATGGTGCATTTCTTAAGCCAAAGGGCATGACCAACCATTCAAAGAGACCTTATTTAGATTTGAAGGTTGTCTTCCATACATCAGTTGGTTCGATGGGAACCTGGTGGTAGCCAAACTTCAGGTCAATCTTGCTAAAGAGCTTTTTCCCCTTGAGTTGGTCAAGAAGGTCATCAATCCTAGGAATTGGGTACCAGTTTGTGATGATGATTTTATTTAAGGCTCTGTAATAAATGTAGAGTCGCCAAGTCTTGTCCTTCTTCTACACCAGTACAATCAAGCTTCTACAAGGGGAGGAGTTGGGTTTGATGTGCCCCTTTTGAAGAAGCTCTTGGAATAGATGCCTGATTTCGTCATTTTCCACCAATGAGTGATGATAGACTGGTCCATTAGGTAGAGGTGCACCGGGGGCCATATCAATTGGATGCTTGACTTGGCAGTGCATTGGTACCCTAGAGGGTGAGGAGAAGATGTCTTTGTATTCTTCCATGATCCCATCCACTTGCTTCTGCTGTAAAGAGAGCCTTTGTGTAGAGGCCACAAATGTGGCGACGACCTTCTTCTTACTGTGAGAACAGATCACAAAGAAGATGAACTTCCCGGTCTGTGAAATGACTTTACTGCATTGCTTAGCAAAGATTAAAGAAATAGCGGTAGGCGATGCTACCTCTGGTATCTTGTACAATTGTCTACCCAAAGTAATAATAACATTGCAGGGTCTAGACTCATACACAACATGATGCTTCCACAAATATGGTTGTCTTAAAACAACATCAAAAAATTCAAGGGGAGAAATATCACACAATACCTCATCTTTGAAAGGCTTGATTCCATAGGGAAAAAGACATTGTTGGCTGACACAGAAATCTCTTCCTTGGTGAAGCCATCCAATGGTGTAGGGTTGTGGGCGTAGTGTCATTGGAAGTTATAGATGCTTGACGACCTCTATTGAAATCAGGTTTTTCTGACTATCGCTATCGATAATTAAATGAAGCAGAGCCCCCTTTACCCACATCTATGAGTGAAAGAGGTGTTCCCATTCCTCTGGTTCTTCTGGTTCGCTTGGCCAGACTTTGGTGGTAGCGACAGTGGAACTAAGTTCAACATCAATAATTTGCTTCCCTCCTTTGGGATTTGATTCAGAATTAGAATCAACCTCTGAATTGGAATCCTTCAGCTCGACCATGAGTGACTTCTTGGAGTAGCATTCTTCAGTGTTGTCCCAAGGGATTATATGGTACTCACACCATTTTCCTATGTCATTCCTCGTCTTCTCATTTCCCTTGTTGTGTTGTAGCTTGGATTGGTTGTCCTAAGAGTGGCCCTCTTTGCTATGTCACTTGTTGTGTGGGTTGGGGCCACCTTTTCCCTGCTTCGGCTGTGAGGAGTTTTCAGATCCAAACTCTCGCCTCTTTTACTTAATTTTTGTCTCGATCTTGACAACGTATCTATAAGGCCTACCCAATGAGGTGATGTTCAGAAACTCCATTTTTGTTTGAATGTATCTATGCAAACAGACGCGATATTTGAGCACCAGATATCCCTTAGAGTCTTTGATACCCAATTTGGTGTACAGGGTATGGAAAGTACTGGTGAAATTTGGTACTGTCTAGTCCCTTTCTTGACACATAGTGGTCCATCTGGTGTACTGGTCCTTGTATCTTCCAATAGGGTAGTATTTTTCTTTAATGGCATCCTGGAAGGAATCCCATGTAGGGGCAACCACAAATATTGCAGATTCCTCTACGACCCTTTACTCAAAGTAAGTATCCCACCAGTCCTTAACATGGGGGATGACCTTGAGGAGTGAAACGGTAATCTTTTCCCTGTCAGAAAAATTGTGGACCTAAATACCCTTCTAGTAGATTCAACCATTTATCTACAACATCTGCATCTATCAGTCCTTCAAATAATGGAATATCAAAATTTACCTATACCTTGAAGGGGGTTGCATGGCCACTTGATGAAGATGTTTATTCTATGGAAAGTCGTCGAACGATCTGTGCAAATTTTTCCATCATTTTTTCCCTTTGTCGCGCGAGGGCTTCCTCGAGCAACATTTTAATAAGATCGTCTACTCCATCATATTTATTTTCGTCCCCCATGGGTTGTTGTTGAGCTCAGCGTGACCGATCTTTCAATGGCTCGATTGGTTTGAGTCCCAACTTCTTTTACCCAGATCTTGTCGGGGACATGCACGAAGAAAAATAAATGAAGAGCAAATCGCTCTGACACCATTGATACAGATTTAGGAGCAGAATGAACTGATTAATAGACTAAATACAATAAACACAGAGCTATGAAGAACAACACATATATCCAGTGAACAATATCTTCTATTGAATAAATGAAATAGGTTGAAACTGTAAAACTACAAAATTGAAACACTTTCTTGAATGGTGGTAGCTATCTCTAAGAAGAGATGTGGCTCCTACGCACATCCATCTGAGAAGAATGATTATAATGAGGCTCTAGAGGCCATTTTGATATTACTCATGAATGCTAAAACCCTAAAAATCCAAAAACCTAACCCTAGGAGGTGAAACGCCAGAAGTCATGTGGGCCCCTATGGGTAAGTTGGTACCTCAACTTCTCGAGGTTGTAACTTTTGCATACGACCTCCGTTTTAGGCGCACGATAGCTCGTTGGAAAAGTCTTTCAGAGAACTACACATTAAGCTGTAAAACTCTAACTTCGTCTACAGTTTGACTATGGAGAGACAAAAAAACATTGTTTAGGGCCCCAAAATGGCCCTAGAATTACAACAATATGTGTTGACATGAAACCTACAAAATAAGCCAGTTGGATTAGGTGAGAGGCCTCCAATATCCACCTGAAATATGTGTAGGGATTTAGACAACCCCAGAAGTGTAGAACCTAAAATTACAAGGAAGTATAAAAGAACATGTTGAACTAAAAACAAACAAGAGGATCTAGTTGGAAGAGGTAGGTGGCCACCAATATCCACCTGGATCATTTCTTTTCCACCTAACATTATACACATATACTTGGCTTGTTCTTGTGTCTCAAGCAGGTACATCACTCTTTGTAGGTACTCTTACCTCTTGGAAACCTTTGGCTACCACCAAGACTCTTTCCCAAGAATTTATATGAGTATTATCTTTACCTATAGGGGATACACTTTCATCATACCACTTTTCATCTCATTTCCCCCTAGGGTCACCGAGATTCCCCCCTTGAGGTGATTCTTTCATCTTTAAAGTGACGAGAATACATGCCTAAGGCAACAGTGGGTATGTTTTCTCTTAGTTGTCATCATTTTGTGGTTGGGTTAGGATTTTCCCAACCTACAACTTGTGCAATAACAATATATTATCAACCATAATTAATCCACACTAATCTAAAACTTGAAAAAGTGATATTTCATTTTCAATTTTGTACTAAAATAAAATATTAAAATTAGAAAAATCATTGATTTTTGTTTTTTCCAAAAAAATATCTTTAACAAAGCATATCTATATCTTATAAAGTCTAATATACTTAGAAACAAAATTGGTTTTTCGAGGATGTAAACAATTTAACAATAGCTATGTTAGCATATATTCTTTACCTTTTTTTTTATATGTTGGTAAGAGTTTCAAGTGACTCAACATTGACAACTTTATAGGCTTTCAAATCCAAGAATACATTTGGATTTGTTTCCTCCTTTAAATGTCTCTTTATAAATTATTTTCATTTTATAAATTATTTTTATTGGAATCATGGTTGATAAAAATAGTTATCTTAAATGTTTAAGTTTTTAAAAATGATTTTAAAAGTGTTTTATAAAAGTGAAAAAGGTTTAAGTAGTTTTTAAAATGTGTATTTGATATTTTTTTTCTTCATACTGTATTTTAACTTGGCTTTAGTAGCATATTAAATTAAGAAAGGGCATGCATTTTTCACACTCTTGAAAATCAATGTTTTTAGTACCAATTTTGGGATATTTGATGGAAGATTTCATTTTTTAATCATTAGTCACACCTACCCTCTTATACGAGTGTGAAGTTTGAGAAACATATACATTGAGGGAGTAGATCAAAACAAAATAGAGAGAGTGCTTGTCACGATGTTTTCTAAATATCTTATTTCCAATATGTTAGTGCCTCATGATATTATTCTTGCAAAAATTGGCACAACTCCAATTACTTCTTATGTGATCTTTCCTATGGTGATAATGATACACATGCTTTGAAAAATGGACAATTAATATTTTGGTCTTCTTATATATCCATATCTTGCTCTCAAATCATCTATGGAGTAGGTGGACCATGGGATCAATTCATGTTGGTATATGAGAGCCTCTTCATTGCTTCACCTCATCGACCTTAATATTGAGAGACCAAACTTG
>ML794545.1:27409-59508 GCA_009831015.1 Picea engelmannii
TTATCCTGTCCTTCCACTTAAATCAATCTGGCAGCTGACGAAAATTTGGAAGATCGAATTCTCAATCGTTTTTCCCCACTTATCCTATCCTTCCATTAATTCAATCTGATGGTTATTGGTCCTCTGGATCGGTGATCCAATGACCACTATCAATCTTCCTCCTAAGATTATGATCTCTCCAACGTATGAGGTTTTCTAAGTGTTCACGGGTCTTGAACTTTGATCCTCCTACGAGTCTGTCTCTTGGACCTCGTCTGTACTTTTGGAAACCACTATCTCTTCTAATCTTTCTCGTCTTTTGGGCTCTCAAGGTTTGGTTCAATTCTTTTTTTTCCATCAATGACAAGAACATTATTCCTATAAACATGCCAACATACTCTCATTCAAACTCCCTACATCACGAGTCCCATCTTCCAAAAGTTGATGTGAACAGATTTGATGGCTTGGATCAGCTTGGGTCACTCGGATGGAAGACTATTTTTCCCTACATGGCATTATCGATGGTTTGACTAATATTTGTTACGATGTTCTATATTTGTATTTGGAACGATGGAAATGGTTTAAATGGAATCACAATTCATGCCAAGGGTATGTTGCCTGGACCTAGTTTGTTTTTGAGTTGTATGAATTCTTTGACATGAACACCCATCATTTAGGTTGTTTGACCAAGTTGAAATAGTTTGACATAGTGAAAGACTTTATTGATTCCTTTTCTCACTTGGACTTCTGAACGAAGGGTATGACAAATGCCTTCTTCCAAGAATTATTTATCAGTGGCATCAATGATAAAATATGATCCTAGGTCCTCATGGATCATTCCCATACTTCATTGGAAGAAAACAAATGTGCCAAGGGGTCACAACAATTGATCCATATTTGTAAATGGAACAAAATTAAACATAGAGTTATAAAAATAACAAAGGGATACAATGAAACTTGAACTCTATTAATAAATGAAATGTGTTGAACTCTAAAAAAAATGCAGAATGAAATAAACTTGCTTGAATGGTTGTAGTTTATATCTGAGAAGAGATGTGACGACTACATGCATTCACCAGAACACATTAAAATGAGTATGGAATGCCTTTTTTTTTATCATAAAGAAGAAATGATGAAAACCTAAACATCTGAAAACCTAACCCTAGGTGATGAAACGTAAAAAGTATTATGGGCCCTGATGGTGTTAGTTGGTAGGCCAACTTCCCGGGATCATAACTTTTTCATACGATATATATTTGGCGTGATCGATATCCTATTCAAATATCTAATGGGTACTATTATTCCTAGAAAATGTTGTTTAGGGCCTCAAAATGGCCTTAAAAGTTTAAGACCCGAAAAAAGTGTAGAAAAAATGCCAAAATAGAAAATTGTGCTTTGAGCTAGTGGAACAAGTTGGTGGCAATCGATTTCCACCTAGATCAATCCCTCTCCCCTTAGGAAGCGATGATATCCATTTCATTGATTTCCCCCATAATATGGGAAAACTTCTGTTGAACTTGGTCTCAGGCAAACCACTTAAGTTGGTGTAGGAGATGCCCTACTTCGACAACCCAATAAAGTTGGATCCTTTGTTAGCGAGTGCCCTTGACCTGTGTATCCAAGATATGATCAATGGTTTCATATTACATATATTCAAGTTTGAGTTCTATCGGTTTCAACTGCTCTACTATCTCTGATGTGTCCAATAATGGTGGAAATTATGGTCTAAGGAGGTCCACATTGAACATTGGGTGCAAGCCAAGGAAGGGGGGAATACTTAGCTAAAAATCATTATCACCCATAGCCTTGGTGCTAGTGTAAGGACCATAGAGAAGTGGATGAAGCTTACAATGGGTTCATGTAAGGAGAAAAATCAGAAAATGTAAACAAACCTTGTCTCCCACCTTAAACATGTGTGGCACACAATGTTGATGATGGTGTTGTTTGTACATAGCATTCGATTTCTGCAAAATATCATGGACCTATTGGCGAATGTGTTTAATTCATTCAATAAATTTTGTATATTTTTTGGCCTCTCCATGCAACAAAAGTAGGTCGAGATTACTTGTTCCCTACTTCTATAGTGAGGAATTCACAAATCCAAACTCCCATTTCTTGTATTTAAATTACTGCTCAATTTTGATGGAATATTGATAATCCCTGCCCAATGATGAGATGTTCAATAAATCCATTTATGTATGGATGTATCGATGTGAAATGTTGCAGTACTTGAGAAACAGGTGTCATTCAAAGTCTTTGATACCCATATTGGTGCAAAAGGTATGGAATAAATTTGTGAGCTCTGGCATTGTTTGGTCTCTTTCCTGCCATAGGGTGCTCCATTTTGTATACTATTCATTGTATCTTCCAATAGGGTAATATCGTTCCTAAATAGTATCCTTTAAAGAAACCCAAGTGGGTACGATTGTAAACATTGTGTATCCCTCCATGTCATTTTTCTCAAGGTAAGTCTCCCACCAATCCTTGACATGGGGGACAACCTTAAGGAGTGTAAAGGTGATATTTTCTCTATCGAAAAAATTATGGATAGAAAAATACCCTTTGAGGAGATTCAACCATTTATCTATACCATATTCATCAATATGACCTTCAAATATAGGAATATCAAAACTAACTTGTACCTTGAAGGGGGAGGCACCTCCAAAGTGGTCCCTTCATGAAGATGCATCATTTTTTGGTAGTTCTTGAAGGATATGGGAAACATTATTCATCATCTCATTCCTTTGTTGCATGACGGATTCTTCAAGCAATAGTTTAATATGATCTCCTTCTCCATATTCTCTCTTTTCTTCCACCATGGGAGGTCTTAGGGTTCAGTGAGGACGATCCTGCAAAGTCTCAAATAGTTCAAGTCCCAACTCTTTATACCTTGACCTTGTCAGGGACATGCACAAAGAAATAGATAAAGAGTAGACCTCTCTGATACCATAGATATGAATTTGTAAATGGAATTAAATGAAATATAGAGATATCAAAAAAGCATAGGGATACAATTAAACTTGACTTCTATTAATAAATGAAATGTGTTGAACTAACAAAAACAATGCAGAATGAAAAATAACTCGCTCGCATGGTGGTATTTGATCTATGAGAAGAAATTTGATAGCTACATGCATTCACTAGAGTGAATTATAATGAGGTTTAAATTGCCTTTTTATCATAAATAAGCAACGAGGAAACCCTAAAAATAAAAAAACCTAATTGTAGAAGATTAAACACCAAAAGGATTGTGGGCCCCAATGGGGTTGGTTGGTATGTCAACTTCTTTGGGTCATAAATTTTGCATACAATCATCATTTGACATGTGTGATTTCCCATTGGAAAAGTTTAGATGAGAAGTACACATTTCGATTGTGCTCATAAAACGTTGTTTAGGGACTGAAAACGACTCTTAAATTTTAGGACCTGAAAAAGTGTAGAAAAACTACCAAAATGGAAAATTGTGCTTTGATCCAATGGAATAGGTGAGTGGCTTTAGATATCCACCTAGATTAATAGGTCATCCTTTCCTAGAGCATAAAACCTACTTTTAATCCTCTCCTTAAACCTCCCACTCCTTCCCCTTGGGCCACTCCTCTCAAGGTCCCAAAATTAACATGAGCGGAAATGGATAAACGTCAACTCAAGGGTCTTTTTTATAATTGTGATGATAAATACTTTCTAGTCCATAAGCGTAAAGAACATAATTTTTTTTTCCATTTATGAGGATTTTTCTAATGAAGATGATGCGGTTTCCCCTGAGGAAGCACTACCTCTTTAGTCCATATCTGAGTCTGATTAGCAAATGTCACCATGCCTACATCCAATGACAAAGATATTATTAATAACTCATAAACATAAAATCAATATTGAATCATCATCAATAATATATGCATATAAAATCAAGTACTCATAGCCAATGTAAATAGTCCACTCCCTGACTCAATCTAGAGTCCAAGGAAGTCTTTCGATGCCAACAACATCCACATCATATCATGTTTCTTGCACACTTAGGAAACCTCATCATAATACTCGTCAACGTTATACATTAATATCAATAACATATCAATTTCAATTCTAAATCATAGCATAAACACATAACCAAAACTAATAATCATAAATTACCTTGTTTTAACCAGATCACTTACTCGCAAGTGTCCTCAAAGAATAAGTTAGTGTATAAAATGTGATCATTGGACCTAGATGTTACATAGTGGATCTTTGGGCATGGGATAGTAAAAATACTCATTGAGACTCTTGTTACTATTGTTATTTTATATGGATGTGAAGTTTGGGGATGTAGTATCTCTATAGAGTCATGAAGAAAGATAGAGTAGATCCAAAAGAATTTTATAATCTATAATATAAAAATTAAAGTAAATGTAATACCCTAGGTTGAACCCCATTGTAATGTAAATATAGTTGTGCACATAGGATGGCAAGCCAAGAACTTTTTGCATCAGTGTGCCTATCTTGTATTATGTAATTACACTCTGAATTTAATGAAAAATATCATTGTTGCAAACCATCCCGACATAAAGAGTATGGGGGGGTAAACTCCACTAGAAGGGAAAGGGGGCTAAGAGTATAGAAAGGGGGTTAATCCATGGGTTCTTAGACCAAGGAAATATTATTAAAATATTTCTAAAAGTAAAAAATACATGAATATGATTTTGTCACAATTCTTTAGAAAAGGGAAATGAAGCACCAAGTGGGTTGAAAGGGAGTTTAAGAAGTGAAAAGTGGCACTTCATGAGCATGAAAATAAAATAGCTAAACATAGTGTATTTTGGGCTTCATTCAATCATTCCATCTTTGAAATCCATCATTCATACCATCTCCATGATGTTGTTGTACATAATTTATATCATCCCTTACTTTCTTCAGAGTTCTTGAGGTGGTTTTTTCTGGTAGTTAAGTTGAAGAGGCCGGTTTTTATGCCCATGTGCTATTGGAGAGGTGGGTTCTCATGCTTGTAAGCATTCTCTCTAGGTAAGAGAATTGCTGGGAATTATTTTCCCAAGGTGGAAAGATGTAGCTACATGACTCTAAAACTTCATGTTTGGCCTGATGTTGAAGTCCCTGAAGGGAAGTGAGGCATCCAAATGACTATTGATAAGAGAAGGGGAAAACTTGCTAGGGTGGGACATGCATGTGGGAAATGAGAGACTATAGGTTGGTTGTTAAACTTGGCACGTGAATTGGAATATTGATGGTACTGAGAGACCTTTCTTGGATAGGACTTCCTTGCCCAAGTGGATTTTAATCCCCAACTCTAGGGTGACCTATTGTTGAGTTATAAGTAGTTGATTATAAGGTTGGGAGGGAATTTGGAGGTATTCATGTAGTTGGTGGCTATTTAAATCAAATAAGTGTCCACCATGTGTTTGTTAAATTATTGTATGAATGATGATGTATTTTTGTAGTGGGTATATTGTTGTGTTATTCATAATTCAAAATATTGTTGTTAAAATGGTACAGGGACTGTAATTATGCATTTTATGTCATGGGTAATAGCTCTTGGAATTATATTTATATAGAGTTACTACTAGAAGTTCCTATGAATGTACAACTTTCTACATGAGCATAGTCTATTTAATTATTATGTGTGTTGTATAGTTTTTACTTGCATATAAAAGTCTATATATACAGATATTCATGGAGTTCTTTATACCCATGCTTGTATGAAAAATATTCCCATAAAAATGATTGGTTTCATAGCTTCTATTTAGCGTGACCCTTCCCAGATCGAGTTGAATGCACCCTATCTTTGTATGGACAGGTTGTAGGAGGAAATTGTTGGTTGCGGAGCCTGATTATCTTTATGATTCAAAGGTCTTGTTTCATCCATGTTTGGACCCAATTTCCTGATTGGGGGGTGTTGGGGGGGGTCTAGGGGGGGTGTGGAGAGAAATTTTGGAGCCCCCCCCTAGAGGGGGTTCGTGGGAAGCACCCCTGAAGAGAAATTTTGGGAAACTTTCCTTGTAAAATATTGTAATTTTGTAGTAAATTTGAATTGTTCATTATAAGGTCACAAATATGACGATAGAAGTTATGTTAGGTTTGTTTTCCCTAGAAGGAAACCCTCTTTTATGAGGGAATTTTATTGTAGCTATGTATGTGAATGAATATTGTATTCTGAGAGAGGATAATATGAGAAAAAGAAGAGGAAGTTACAATGGGTATTTTGTAGGTTGTATCCCTCCATTTTCTTGATAATAATAAAGGAATTACCTGGCAATTTCTCTAGTGGATGTAGCCCACACTGGGCGAACCACATATATTTGTGTCTCTATTTTATTATGCATCTTCTTTGTTTTATTTATTCATTTGTTTTATTTATTTATTTGTGACCATGTTTTTCTAACAATTGCTATCAAAGAGAAAGGTAACTCGTAGGAAAAGAGGGCTCTTGGTTTGAGTGGGAGCAATTGCAGAAGATAACAAATTTAAGGTAGATAAATTTAACAGGAAAAACTACCAGTTATAGAAGGTAAAAATGGAACACTATATATATCAGAAGGTTCTTTTCCTACTGTTGGGAGGGAAAACAAAGAATTCATCAAGTATGAAGGATAATGAATGGTATATTCTTGAAAGAAAGGCATTGTGAACAATACGAATGTTCCTAGCAATGTCGGTGATGCAACCCCCTACCTCCACAGGGTCTGTCGACCTCCATGTCACTGGATTGTTCTTCCTCCTTGAGTTGGATCAACTCTTTGGTCCCTGCTAGAACCTTCACTAGACACAATCTATAGGTTTAAATATGAAACTCAGCCTGCATGTACAAGCACTCAACGTGATCCTCTACTCCACGCAACCACAGGTTGTGACTGCACGCCTATGAAAAAGGCGCATCACAATTTTTCATATCAGAACTTTGAGAATGAGTCAAACCTGACTCCCCAAATCCCGAGCTCTGAAAAGGGATAACGTTCCTTAACTCCTCCTTTGGCCTCCATCCATGTGACCATTCACCGTGACCCAGGGCCCAAATCTCAATAGCGTCAGAATTTCATGTATTGCGAGTTTTCACTGCTTCCACCTTTAACCTTTCCCTCCTGTGAGTCAGTGAAATGCTGGTCTCTGGCCACGCATCCCTATAAATGGATGGATTTGATGATGTCGAGATAGCCAACGACTGTGATATTTTTGTGAGTTTTCACTTCGTGAACTCTCTCGATTATTCTCTTTGACTTCTTCAAGTTGTGAGTCAGCGAAATGTTGAGAACTCACCATGCATCCCTTCCGATGGATGGTCCCAATGATTTCAGAACTTGTCCTGTGTACATTCTTCCGGGTACAATGACTATTAGTCCACACACCAGATATGACGTCTTAGATATGATTTCCTCCTGTGCTCACTTCTCATTGTATGGACGTGGATTTCGATGATCCAAATCTTCTCCTCTGCAACTGATCTATGACCATTGTGCTCTCCCTCCTGAGCTTTTTCCTTCTCTCAGACTTAGAATATTTCTCAGAGTTCAGAGACTCAATCTTCATTTCTCTTGTGAGTCAAACTTCTGGATCTCACTAACACTTGTGGAAAGTTCTATATCTTCTAATCTTTATCCCTTGAAAGGACTACGATGTCCCATGCACACCTTGCATTCTCATGATTTCGAATAACTCAGTTCGAAGGATTTCTTTGAGAAGAAAATACTTCTCTCCAACCTAGAGTTCCTCTACATTGGTTCTTCGAAGCTTGTTGGCTTCTTGATGATGTGAACACCTTGCACCTAGATCTAAGTTTCTTTGATTCTCTCTGAAATTCTCTAAGTCAATATGAGACTCATTCGATGCACTCCTTGCGTTCGAGATGCACACCTTGCATAAAAATATTCAAAAGAGAAATGATTGAAACTCAGCCAGCTTCATCATGAACTCATACAGTCAATCTCTCTCCAACAATCATACATGAATGAAGTAATAAATCATACACACAGAATAACATTAATTCAATTACACATGAAATGAACATAGTCCAAGGATTTTTTGGACAATTTCTGTATGTTCTATTCATTCATGAAAAACAAAAATACATAGTGTTTTCTACTACTCTACTATGCTCTATTACCCTCTCTATTATGTCTTCTGTTCTACTCTATATATCTCTTTGTTACAATACAATACTGAAAAAATATCTAAGGACCACTCAATGAGCTCTCTCATCCTTTTCTGAGATCTATCATTTCAAATTCAAACCTATCACCTACTCTGTCCTATTACAATAATTGCTAGTTATTGCCATATAGGGTCGACACTCCATATCTGTAGTTATTATAGTCCTTCAAGACTTTACAAATGGGTTACATTTTAAAATGTTGTTTACAAAAATATCTCAACAACCGATTAAATTCTGAGTTAAATGCTTGATTTGAAACTCTCTCATTGTTGAGATGTCATTCGTCTACCTCCACATGTGCATTGTTGACTTTGAAGGTGAGGCTCCTGCATTAGTCGGTGGCTTTCAATATTTAAAAAGAAGCGACAACAAAGGATATGATGAATGAATTGGCTAAGCTATATGAAAAACCCTTGTCCTCCAATAAGGTATTTCTAATGAAGAGATTATTTAATATGAAGATTTCATAAGGTGGGTATGTTGCTGACCATTTAAATGAATTTAATACATTTACTAATCATCTAAGCTATGTAAAAGTGGACTTTGATGATGAGGTTAGGGATGTTCTAATATTGTTCCCATTGCTAGAAATTTGCAACGACTTGGTCATGGTTATAAGTAACTTTTTCTATGATTCAAACACTCTAAAATTTGATGATGTTGTTGGTGTTATCCTTAGCGAGGAAATGATATGGAAAAGCACATGTGAGACATCAGGTAATACATTGATCGTGGAGAACATGGGAAGACAAAAGGATAGATGAAATAGATAAGGGAACCGCGGTAATTATATGAAGGGTAGATCCACATCCAGACTAGGAAATATAGAGTGTCATAATTGTGGGAATAAATGACATCTAATGAAATACTACAAAGCTCAAAAGAAACAAAGAGATGGAATGAATGAGAAAATCCAGGAAATAAATGTAACATGTGATGTGTTACACGATGAATTTATTATTTCTTTAGATAATATTATTGAATCTTGGGTAGCAGATTCAAGGGCTTCATTTCATACCACACCCCATAGGAAATATTTCCAAGATTATGTTCAAGGTGATTTTGGACAGGTTTATTTGGGTGAGGATGAACCATGTCAAATTTTTGGAATGGATAAGGTACAAATAAAGAAAAATAATGGAAACCAATGGTTATTGAAAGAGGTGATACATATACCATATCTGAGAAGAATTATAATTTCAACAGGACAGTTAGCAAGAGAAGGTTGTATACCTACATTTATAGATAAGGCATGGAATATCACTAAAGGATCATTGGTAATGGAAAAATGAGAGAAGGTAGATACATTGTATTTATGCACTAGTAATGTTGAATCTTCAATATATTTATCTTCTACATGTGTGGATACATCATTGTGGCATCATAGGGTTGGACACATGAGTGAGAAGGGCATGCAAATACTTCACAAAAAGAATTTGTTGTAAGATCTTAAGCAAGTTGATTTAGATTTATGTGAACATTGTGTTTATGGAAAACAAAAGAGAATCAGATTTCTTAGGGTTGGAAAGGAAAAGAAGAGTGAAATGTTAGAACTTGTGCATACATATGTATAACAAAGTTATCGATCGACTTAATGATAATTGTGACCTCAAAACGATAATTTTAGCCCTTAAAACCCATATTTGTTCATAAAAAAAAACATGAAAATCACCCCCTAAATCAAAAAGTGGTGCTACCAGTATCACCATTTTTTCTAACGGGGTCAAAATTACAACATTTTTCAAGTATGGCCTTTAAAACTCACACAGTAGCTCATAAAAAACTTAAAATCAACATCCAAATCAGAATGTGGTTCTACCAGTAGCACCATTTTCTCTAGCGGGGTCAAAATTGCAACATTTCAAGCATGGCCTTCAAAACTCATACAATGGCTCACAAAAACCTTAAAATCAACTATTAAATAAAAAATGATGTTACCTAAAGCAAAATTAATTTTTCTAAACATTATAATTATAGCTAATTATGACCTAATTGAAACGGTGGCCTTGACAACAAATCCCTGTACAAATCAAAAACCCGAAAATGGATCCTAAATGGTCACTTGAAAATTTATTTACTAACATTTTTTTTTAATTTATATTAAAAAAAAATAAAGAGAAATGAGAAAATCTTCGTAAATGTTTTTTTTTTAAATGAAGAAAAAAAACACATTTAATATTTTTTATTCAAAACCCAAATTAAAAAAAATAAAAAATAAAAGAATAAAAAAAGGTGGAAAAATAAATAAAAAAGAAATGAAAAAAACTTTAAAATATCCACGGAAAACAATAATAACTTTTTTTGGGGGGTAAAAAATAATAATAATAAACCCTTCAAAACGAGAAAAAAAAAACAAAATTAAAACAAAAAAATAATTCGAAAAAACTAAAAAAGAAACAAAATATTTATATTTAAAAACTTAAAAAAAAAATTGAAATATTAAATTTCACTTAAAAAAATTAAAAATTATATAAAAAATATATAAATAGCACACACACACACATAAGTTTTATTCTGGAGGGTTGATGGGGCGATGTCGGGCATCACACCAACCCGTCGCGCGAGCGAGGCATCGGTCTTGTGGCACCACGGGACCGGAGTCCGGCCCACGTGGGGGGTTGCGGCGATGCCATACATTGCCCCCTATGGCCCTTTGGCAGACATAAAGTTGGCGCTCCAACATTTTTTCAGTCGAAGGCCCACGAGGGCAATGTCGGGTATCGTCCCAACCCCTTGTGCATGTTAGGACCCAATCTTGTGGCACAACAGGACTGGGACCTAGCTTGAACGGGGGGCTAGGGCGATTCCCAACATCACCCCCATGACCCTCCCCAATGAAACTTATATATATGAAATTTTGTTTTACCCTTTTTTTTATATTTTTATATATTTTTATTATAACTTTTTAATTTTGTTTGTACTTCTAAGGTTTTTTTATATATATTTTTAATTATCTATTTTAGGTTGGTTTAGTTTAGTGTTTTTGATATATTTTTAATTTCTTTTTGTGTTTTTTAAACTTTTTTTTTTTTAAATTCCCTATAAATTTGTGTTTTCTGTCTTTTTTTTATATTTATTCATTTTCTCTTTTTTTAATATATATTTTCAATTTTTTGGTTTCTTTTTCCTTAATTTTTTTTTTAATTGTTTTAATATAAATTTGTTTTTTAATTTTAAAACTTTTTTTAAATTTAAATTCTTTTTTGTTTCTTAGTTTTTTCTAGTCTTTTATTTTTCAAAAAAAATATTTTTTAGGTTAGAGTTTTTATTTTTAGAGTTGGTGTTTTTTTTTTTTAAAGAATAACTTGCAAAGTTTTTTTTGGTCCAATTTATTTATTTTTTTAATGTAAATTTTAAAAAATAAAAAATAAAATTCTAAACAATGATTTAGAAGTCAATTTTGAGTTGTTTATCGATGATGGTACCCATTGTTGAGGGCACAGTTTCAATTTGGTTATGATTTCAACTCCAAACAAAAAACATTCTACTGGTAACAACGTTTTTTTATTTGAGGGTAAATTTTAAAGTCTTTGTTCACATTGACATCACAATGACATCAGTTGTTAACACAACGGTTCTAAATTTAACCATCGTAAAAATAATGTGGATTCATGATCGATAAGAACATTTAAAATATCAGAAAACAACATAAAAAGGGAAGGGGTGCTACCGGTAGCACAAATTTTCAAAACGAGGTAAAAAGTTTGACCCCCCAAAAAATGAAAACTTTGTAGAGTTCTTGTTAAGTTGGTAACTATGATGGATGGGGACCAAATCAAGTATCATCTCTTGGTGACTCTAATTATTATGTTACTTTTATTTATAATGCAACTAGAAAAACTTGGGAGTATTGCATTCAGACTTTTTTTTTATGTTTTTGACACTTTTAAGAAATGGAAAACTTTGGTTTAGAATAAGACAAGAAAAACTTTGAAGTGTCTCAGATCAGACAATGGAGGTGAATATTGCAACAAGGAATTTGATGATTATTGTCCATACCATGGGATTTGTAGAGAGAAGAAAATTCCAAGAACACCACAAGAAAATGGTGTGTCAAAAAGGATGAATAGGACAATCATGGAACATGCAAGGAGTAATATGAGATTGCATGTTGGGTTGCCTTGTTGAACATAGTTTTCATTGATGTCAAACTCAGTGGAGTTTGTAGAAATAACATAGTTGATGTGTGCAAAGTATCATGACTCAATGGATTCAAACTCAGTGGAGTTTGTAGAAACAATGCAATTGATGTATGTGCGGAATCATGACTCAGTGGAGTCTACAAAAACAACACAATTGATGTGTGCCCAGTATCATGACTCAGTGGAGTATGCAGAAACAATGCAGTTAATGAGTGCACAGTATCATGTGAATATATAGATGACATGTGCATGGTATTGTGTGTCCATAATAAGAAATGTGTCGTAGTAAGAAAAGTGTTAGATGTCCAAAAAAAAACTTTAGAAGTTGGTGCAACAATATGAGAGTGTGAAAGAGTGCAACAACATACACAAAATAAGTATGAAGGAAAGAATTTCACAGTTCTTGATTGCATGGTTTTTGATAGCACAGACAGTGTGGTGTACAAGCAGTGGAAGTGTGACAATGTGACAGTGGATAGTTCGACAGAGCAACAGAGTGACAGTGTAACAGTGTGACAATGGATAGTTTTATAGAGCGATGGTGTGACGGTGAGACAATTTGAAAGTGTAACGGTGTGACAAAGGACAGTGCGTCGGAGTGATAGTTTGATAGTGCGGAAGTGTGACGGTACGACGGTGTGACTATGTGACAGTGTGACAGTGGACAAGTGCAATGGTGTGCAATGGTATGACTGTGAAACAATGTGATAATGCGATTATGCAACAATGCGACAATGAGTAGTATAGAACTGAGTCATATGGCTTGCACGATATTGACTGTGATGGGACTATGATATAATTTTTTTTGTTTGACTTGGTGCATTTGATTTAGTCAAATAATGTTCAATAATAGAATTTTTTCCACAATGTAACCATTATATGTCCACATACCTTATTGTAATTGATAGGATGTTTATTTGGTCAAATATTGTCTACCATGTAACCTGCCTACTTTATTTAGACAAATTATAAATAACATGATTTTGATATATTCAAAGTTTGTCCACATTGTAAGTATAATATGTCCACATAAAGGAAGGTGGACTCGGGAAAAATTCTATAAGTATGGATACACTCTGATTGTGCATTGCACAGATGTGAAGAGAAGAAAAATAATGCAACTCTTTATAGGAACATAAATACAATTCTGCAACTCTACATTGAAATGTTTATTTTTTCTGAAACTAGGGTGGTAGGGTGGTGCTAGGTTGTTTGAGTTGGTACTTAGCAGTGAGGATTGGAGTCCTCAGCAGATTGGTGCTTGCACAGTCACTGAGTTGGTTCTTAGTCTAGGGATTTGGTGCTTCCTTCTAGTTGGTGCTAGTAAAACTAGGGGGTTGGAGCTTCCTTTCAGTTGGAGATGATAAATCTGGGGAATGGGTTCTTCCTTCAAATAGGTGTTCGTAAAACAGTGAGATGGTGCTCACGTAGAGAATTAGTGTTCTCATTGTAATAGGTTGGTGCCTACATTGTTAAAGAATAAGAAGAAAATATTTGTGGTTTTCTCCCTTTATGGGTTTCCACGTAAAATCCCGGTGTACTATGTTCATTGTGATGCTTTTAATTTCTTATTGTCATTAAGTGTGTTCATTTAATTTATGCGTTTCTTTGATTTCTACGCATTGTTTTTATTTCTATTTGTTCTTTTCATTAAGTGTGCACTACTAATAAATTAAATGATTGGAAGAAAATAAAAATACATATATTTAATAAAATATCGATTCATCCCCCCTCTCAGTATTGATGTGAGTTTCAACAATTGGTATCAGAGTAGGTTCCTTCAATAAATTTCTAACCGTTGGAAGGAAGATCACACAAGGAATATGGCAAGTCAAGATTTTTTTCCTTCTTCAACCAGACCTCCTTCGTTCAATGGAACATTTTTTTCTTTTTGGAAAATCAGAATGAAAACCTACTTGATGTCTCTTAGTATGGAAATATGACAGATTGTGATAGATGGTTATAAAATCCCATTAAATATTCCAACTGATGAAGATGGTAAGAAAAATTACTACAACAATTCTAGAGCTATGCATGCCATTCAAGGTGGACTTGCAAAAACATAGTTTCTTAAAGTGATGCAATTGGAATCCGCAAAGGAAATATGGGACAAACTGGTAAAGAATTATGAAGGTAATGAGAAAGTAAAATTGGCCAAATTCAACCCCTCATAATGAAATTTGAAAGTATAAATATGAGTGAAGATGAGAATGTTGCAAGTTTCTTTCTCAGAGTAGATGAAACTGTAAAAACTATGAAGGGGTTGAGTAAAAATATTGAATAAGTTATAGTAGTTCATAAATCTGCGAGATCTCTTCCCTCAGGATTTGATTCAAAAGTATCTTCTATAGAAGAAATGAATTAGCTAGATAAACTGACTATGGATAGGCTACATGGAATATTGAATGCCTATTAGATGAGGACTAAAAAGGATTGGCCATATCTAAAGGATGTGGTTTTCAAAGCTTTAGTCAAATCATCAATATCTCAAGACCATGATTCATCATAACACTTCTCAGATGAAGAAGAAGCTAACTTTGTAAGAAAATTTAAGAGAGGCTATAAGAAATATAAAGGTATGTTACCATTTAAATGTTTTCAATTGTGGTAAAATTGGTCATTTTTCTTCTAAATGTCCAGTCAAAAGAAATAGCATCAATGAAAAGGAAATAAAAGGAAAGGATAAATATAGTGATTTTAAAAAGTCTTTTAAAAGGAATAGTTTTTATTCAAAAGAGGATAGCACCAATTCTGAAGAAGAAGACGACGAGCCTGATATAATTTAGGATGAAAAACTTCTCATGTATTTGGGGAAACAAAATTATGATCAAATAGACAAATAAGAGTGTGAAGGTGTAGTAGACATGGAAGGAGAACTCATTAGTTCTCTAGAGGAAATTTCTCGACTTGAGAAAAAGAACAGACTAAGAAAAGAAAAGTTACAGGTCTATAAAGAAAAAGACAATGAGGTTAGTGAAGAAATAGTCATCTTAAAAATCCATCTAGAAGAAGACAAAAGAAAAGAAGAAGTATTGATAAATTAGATAAAAGAAAAGGAGAATATATGTGACAAATTAGAAGCTAAAATAGTTGTCTTAAGAAAATATTTAGAGAAATCCAAGATTCAAATAAAACTCATAAATGGATCGGAAACTCTAGATAACATCCTAAGAAACCAAAGATCACCAGAAGACAAGACATGGATATGATATAAAGAAAGTTTGAAAATTGTCAAAGGTGAATCAAGCACCAACAAGTCAACCAGTTGAAAGGATACAAGTTATGCAAATGATCTCAAAGGAAACAACAATCAACCAATCAATGAAAAATATAAAAATAAGCGAATTTTGAACTAAATAAACCTTGTTATGAAGCAAGAAAGCAACATGAATCTAAATATTATCAAGTTTGCAGAAAAAGACCAATTCCCATAAGTGAGTTTTTTATTCCAAGGAATCCAAATTTCGTTTATGGATATTGTTTCTCTTGTGGAAATTTTGGACATAAGGTTGTAAGTTGTAGACATTTTAGATACAACATAAATGTAAGAACAAGATCAAACCAATATCAAAAGGATATGGTTCAAAATTCTTTCTCTCCGTTATTGAATGACATCAAGTGACACATATGAAATAATTTTGGACACAAAGAAAGTGAATGTAGAAGCAAGTTGTTGTATGTCTTTAAGAAACATAGAAAAGAATACTTTACCAAAGTTTGGAGGAAAAAAAATAAAAATGAAGAAAATTTTGGACTATCTCTATATGCCAACAATGAAGAAAATAAACTGTACATTGGCAGTGGTTGGTCCAAACACATGATAGGAGATACAAGTATGTTTGAATTATTAACTAAAGAAAAAGGTGGTAATGTCACTTTTGGAAACAATACTCCAACTAAAATTAGAGGAAAAGGGAAAATTGTTTTAGATGAAGATAAAAAGGGAAGGACCAAAGCACATAATGTGTTGTATGTTGATGGTCTAAAACATAATGTATTGAGTGTAATTCAAATGTGTGACCAAGAACACAATTTTATTTTTCATTCAAGATGTTGAAAGGTAATGGATGCAAATATAGAGAAGCTTGTGGTAAAGGAAGTCAAAGCTTCAGGGAATGTGTATGTTTTAGAAGAAGGAAAAGAAAAATGTTGCATTGGTAAAACTGATGAAATTTGGTTTTGGCACATAAGAGTAGGTCATCTCAATTTTGATCATCTTATTAATCTTGGAAGGAAATATTTTTTAATAGATATGTCTAAAATCTCCAAACCTAGGAATATTATTTGCAAGTCATGTTAGTTTGGAAAATAATCAAGAGTTCAATTCAAGGCAAGAGAACACTCTACCACTCAATATCTTGAGATGATAAATACATATCTTTGTGGAAAAATAGTACACAATCCCCCAGAAGTGAAAGATACTTCATTTTGTTAATTGATGACTATACCAGAATGACTTGGGTGGGATTGTTGAGGAATAAATTTGAAGCCTTTGAAAAATTTAAAATTTTGAAGGCTCAGGTAGAAAATGAAATGGACCTAACAATAAAAGTTCTAAGGTAAGACAGAGGAGGATAATTCACATATGATGAATTCAATAGTTTCTATGAAAAACATGGGATCAAGAGACAATTTTCTATTTCCAGAACCCCCAGCAGAATGGAGTAGTGGAAAGGATGAATATAATAATTCAATAGATGGTTAGAACCATGATTGATGGATCAAAGGTACCTAGAACCTTTTGGGGAGAAGTTGTTCAAACTGATGTCAATATCCTCAAAAAATCACACATAAGAGTAAACAGTTGTAAAACACCCTATGAGTTGTGGTATGGCATACTAGCATTCATAAAGAAATTCAAAATCTTTGGAAGCAAATGCTACATTAAAATAACTAAAGATAACTTAGGAAAGTTTGATTCTAGAGAATATGAAGGTATCATGTTGGGATACTCCTCCATAAGAAAATGATACAAATTCTATAACAAAAGGATCCACAAGATGGTTGAGAGTATTGATTTAAAGGTAAATGAAGGACCATTTCAGCAAGTGAGAATACAATATCATGTTGACTCAGATGAAGAACCAGTGAACAATGAACCATAAATGACAACATAAATTTGAATCAAGAAGTTGAGGATTCAGAAGAGTGGGAATGAACGGAAACATCACAACCAAAGGATCCATCAAGGTATGTTAAAAAACGCCATTGTAGAAAGTCAAATTCTTGGAAATAAGGAGACAAGTGTACTAACTAGAAGAAAACTTATGGATACATCTACCTCTACAAACTTTTCATTGTTTCCCATGATTGAACCCCAAAAGTTTATGCAATCAAGCCAAAATGATCATTGGATGAAAGCTATGAATGAAGAACTAGACCAAATAGAGAAAAATCATACATGGGATCTTGTTCCAAGACCAAAAGACAAGAATGCAATTGGAACTAAATGAGTATATGAAACAAGTTGAATGAAGATGGATAGGTAGTTAGAAAAAAGGTCAGATTCGTATGCAAAGGGTATTCTCCAGCTGAAGGACTGGAATTTGAAGAAAGTTTTTCCCATGTTGAAAGAATTGAATCCATATGGATGTTTTTTGTTTTTGCATGCTACAGAAAATTAAAAGTTTATCAGATGGATTTCAAATCAACATTTTTAAATGGTGACCTTGAGGAAGAAGTGTATGTGGATAAACTAGAAGGTTTTTTTCTAACGACAAAAACGATTATGTCTACAAATTAAAGAAAGCTCTGTAAGGGATAAAACAAACTCCAAGAGCTTGGTATTACATATTAGACATGTATTTGCACCAAAAAGGATCCAAAAAGGGATTTTTTGATAGTAACTTATACATCAAGGATGAAGGTAATGATTTGTTAAGTATTGTTGTATATGTTGATGACATTAGTTTTGGTAGCAATATTGAATTGATGAGTAAGAGGTTTGCAGTTGTAATGTAACAAGAGTTTGATATGTCCATGTTAGGATAACTCTCTTTATTCCTCGGTTTACAAATTCATCAATCCAAAAAATGAATTTTTATCTCCCAAATTAAATATGTTAAGGAAATTTTGAAAAAGTTTGGAATGGAAAATTGCACACCAGTAAGTGCTCCTATGACTATGAGTTGAAAACTCAACAAGGATGATGAAGCTTCAGAGGTAGATCAAACCATGTATAGATCCATGATAGGAAGTCTCCTTTATCTCACAACTTCAATACCTGACATCATGCAAGCTATTGGTTTTGTAGGCAGGTTTCAGTCAAATCCCAAAGATACTCATTTTATTGCACTCAAAGGAATATTTAGGTATTTTCAAGGCACTAGTGATTATGGACTGTGGTATCCAAAAAATACAGACCTTGTTCTTAGATCTTATACAGATACAAATTAGGAAGGAAATATTAATGATAGAAAAATGAGCAGTGGAGGTGCGTTTTTCCTTGGCAGTTGTTTAGTATCTTGGCTCAGCAAGAAATATAATTTTATTTCCCTCTCTAAAGTTGAAGAAGAGTATATAGTTGCAACATCATGTTGTACAAAAGTGTTATGAATGAAGACCAATATTAAGGATATTCAAGTTCCCTGTGAGCAACTTGTTTCCATAATGTGAAACAACACAAGTGCTATCAATCTCTCCAAACATCTTGTTCAACACTCTACAACTAAACATATTCCCATCACGTATCACTTTCTCAAAGAATAGGTTCAATATAGGTTGGATAAATTTGAATATATTCCTTCCAAAGAGAATATTGGATATATATTTACCAATCCATTAACTAGGGACTCTTTTGAGTACCTTCGAGAGAAGTTGGGAATATTTCCCACTCCGCATTCAAATGTATAAAACTCCACTACATGTTTGAGGGTACCCAACCTCAAGGGGAGACACTCTTAAGATGTGTGCATTTAGTAGGGAAGATCCATTTTCCATTGATGTCAAAGGGGGATAAAAATAGAGCTTCAACAAAGAGGAAGTTGTGACAAAAAGGAGCATATGGTAAGGGGGAGCAGCTAGAGTTTTCATTGTTGTCAAATTCAGTGGAGACTTCATAAACAATGCAGTTGATGTGTGCGTAGTATCATGACTCAGTGGAGTCAAACTCAATGGAGTTTTCAAAAACAACGCAGTTGATGTGTGTGCAATATCATGACTCAATGGAGTCTGCAGAAACAACATAGTTGATGTGTGCACTATTCGACAACACATGTATTCCAACAGAGGAAGAACACCTTCAGTAACAACTCAGACAACCAGATCAAAGATCAACACATTGATGTTTTGACGTGGTAAAACCCCTACGAGGAAACATCCATGGCCACAACCAACGTGACCACTTAGATTAGTTTATTAATTCAAAATAAAAAGATTACAAAGAGATTTTACAAGATATTTTCTCACAATCGATATTGTAAAGTGACCCTCCATGATCTTTAAATATAGATCATGGGCCAATCGGGTGTTAAGACACAGATCAATGGTTGTTAAGATCGAGGAGAATATGAATCATCGGATCATTATATGTCGGGAACATATCGTGATCATCAGATTTCCTAACTACAAATGAATACTAATGCATACTAAAGAAACACACTAAGAAACACACTTTTACCTAATGACACATTACACCAAGTATATATTAACTAACTCCTAAGTGTCTAAATATCCTAACATCCCCCCTTAAGAACAAATTGGGATAGAATTGAATGATTTAAAATAGTGATACAATAAGATAAGGAAGGAGGCATTAGATGCTATCCCCCATTAATGACAACTTCCTGAACTCCTAACATAGATCTAAGTTTGGAAAACTTCACTCCTTTAAGAGACTTTGTGAAAATGTTTGCAACTTGATCTTCTATAGGGTAAACAAGCACTTCAATAACTTGATCATGAATGAAAATTCTGATGAAGTGCATGTGTATCTTGATGTTCTTGCTATGCTAATATTGAACTAGGTCTTTGGTGAGCTTTATGGCACTTGACCTTCTCACCAAAGGATGGTTGGATGTTGCTGCTGGAATCCAAACTCTGAAAGGATATGTAAAATACACAAGACTTCCTGACTTGCACTTACCATTGCTTGGTACTCTGCTTTTGCTGAAGAAAGTGAAATATATTTTTGTTTATTACAGGCCGAAGATATAGGGCATGAACCAAGGTTGAAAACATAACCTGCAGTAGACTTCCAATCATCGGGGTCATTGGCCCAATATGAATCAGTGAAACTAACTTATAATGGAGTCCCCCTTGAACTGTAATGTATCTCGAACTGAATTGCACCATGGACATAGCGAAGTATCCTTTTAGTTTCTTTCCAATGGCTTTCATGGGGCATTTTCATATACCGGGAAACAATACCAACAATAAAGGAAAGATCAAGATGGGTATGATTCAAGTATAAGAGGCTACCAATTAACTGACGATACAGGGTGGCATCAACTTCAGGAGAAGTACATGTGGCAGTAAGATTGACACCATAATGGAATGGAGAAGGGGATGGTTTACAATCATCCATGTGAAAGAGACGAAGAAGGTCACAAGCATACTTATACTAGGAAATAAAAAATCCTTCATTGGTTTGCAAAACTTGGAGGCCAAGGAAACAGTGCAAAACACCTAAGTCTATCATTTAATATTTCTTCTTAAGGCTGGTTTTCACATGGTTTAAAAGTTTTAAGTCACTACCAGTAAAAATAAGGTCATCAACATAAAGGAAAATGATTATGATATGGCTTTCTACTTTCTTGGTATAGACATTAGGATCAGAATGGGATCTAGAGAATCCAGTGTCAATAAGAAAGTTGTCCATTTTGGAATACCAAGCTCAGGGAGCTTTCTTAAGACCATAAAGAGATTTATGAAGGAGAAAAACAAGTCTATATTCATTATGGACATATCCATGAGGTTGTTCCATGTAGATTTTATCTTGAAAATCTCTAAGTGAGGAAACACGAGAAAGAACAAGGATGATGAATTCATTTTGGATACAAGGGAAAAGGTTTCATTATAGTCAATTCCTTCAACTTGGGAAAATCCTTTGGAAAATAACTGAACCTTGTGTCTTTCAACAATTCCATGTGATTCATACTTAGTTTTGTATACCCATTTACATCTTACAAGTTTTCTTCTTTTTCGAAGAGGTACAAAATCCCAAGTATCGTTTTCCATTAAAGAACGATACTCTTCATTCATTGTTGTATCCCAATCTAGATGACCTGAAGCTTCTGCAAATTTCTATGGATCATGAGCCTCTGAAAATTGAGCCAAAATATAATAGGCTCACTGGAACTTTTAATGTGTCTTGCATTGATCTGAAGGATCACCGACAAGATCACCAACTACTTCTCATGTTGAACGAACCCATCTAGGAAGTGGTGGAGCTGGTGCTAGTTCAAGTTCAAAGGAATCATCTGGAGGAAAGTGAGCAGTCGGAGGTGGATTTTCATCCTCACTGTCATCATCTGAAGAAGAAACTAGAATATGAACAAAAGAAGGCACAAGCGTCGAATATGGCTCACAAGACAAAGAAGAAACAATCGCCAAATTTAGCTCATAGGCTAAAAGATTTTCATCAAATTTAACATCTCTTCTAATAATAATTTCATTACAATGTGGTTGAAGAAGTCTCTAACCTTTGACATCTTCAGAATAACCAACAAATATACACTTCTAAATTTTAGGCTAAATTTCTTTCCATTTCTCATCAGGAATGTGAGACCATGCTATACTTTGAAATACACGGAAGTGAATTACATATGATTTAATTTTAGTCCAAGCTTATTCTGGTGTTATACTTTTAAGTGCCTTTGTGGGAGTGTGATTTACTATGTAATTTGCATAGTTGATTTCTTATGCCAAATACTTTAGACTTAATCCCTTAGATTGGATCATACAATTAGCCATTTATTTTAATGTGTGGTTCTTTCTCTGAACAATTTTTTTTTGTTGTGGTGTATATGGAACAATGTGTTGCATTTGGATGCCTTGTGCAGCATAGTAACTTGTAAAATTATTGTTCACATATTTTCCTCCATTATATGTTCTTAACTTTTGAATTTGGTGTCCAAAATGCTTTTCTACAAGGGCCTTGTAGGCCAAAAACTTGTCAAAAATGCCTCTCTTAAGTTTTAAGAAGTAAACCCAAGTACATCTGGAAAATTCATCAATGAAAGTTAAGAAATAATTGCACCCAGAAAAAGAAGCAGAAGAAAGTGGACCACACAAATCACTATGAACAAGATGCAAAGGGCGTGAGTCATGCCAAGAGGCACGTCTATCAAAAATATCCCGATGATGTTTACTGAGAACACAACTGACACAAACACCATCTTTGCATGAAACAAGAGGAAGACCAGTCACCATCTGTTGATTACATAGTTTCTGCAATGAGTGATAGTTTAGATGACCAAACCGCTCATGCTAATGTTTTCTCAAGTCATCACTATGAGCAAAAAAATATTAATGAAAAATATGATGACCCAAAATTTTCAAACTTGTACAACCTAGAAATATCATCATCAATTCTAGTTGCAAGAACATGCTTAAGATCTTTTACATCCTTGATTACAACTTGGTGAGATGAAAACTCTATTGTTTTACCTTCACCTGAATGAGTGATTTTATATACTAATATAAGGTTACAATAAATACTTGGAACACATAATACATCATTGAAATGACCATTATCTACTTGAACTATTCCATATCCTACAACACTAAGAGATCTATCATCACCAACAAATATTTTCTTGGTGTTACATTCATTTAGAGAAGAAAATATGTATTTATCCTTAGCCATATGATAAGATGCTCCAAAATCAATAAGCCACACATCAGAAGAATAAGTAGAAGTTGTATTGAAGGATAAACCATAAGCAAAAAGTGCATGTCCAGGAGAAGAAGAAGAAGAAGTAGAATCAATATTGATATTTTGCTTCTTCATCGTTGCTTCTAAAGTTGCCATCTTCTTGAAACATTTGGACTCATCATGACCATCTTTATCACAAAAGTTGCAATGTCTGTCAGTCTTCTTATTTTTGTATTTTGCTTCTTTGTCACCATTAGGAGTTTAAGTTGTCTAAGCAGGTTTTGGACCCTTATGTTGCTTGTTGTTGTAGCGAGGATGTTTCTTCTTGGGATTCTTGGGTTTATCTTTATGTTGGGAAACTAAGGCTTTGTTCGAGGTACTTGCAGTGCTAATCACTCCAATTTGTACAAGCTTGTCTTCCTCTCTAATTCAAGAAGTACAAAAGGACTCAAGAGTGGGATTTTTTATAAGCTATCCCTAGAGCCTCTCTCATGGAATAAAGGGTAGATACAAAAATAAAATATGCACTACCTACCTTAGAGATAATAATATAGATGCAACAATCTTTCTCCATCTTTATCTCACATTCTTCACATAAAATTCAGAGTGTTTTAAAACTATATAAATAGTCTCCAATGAAATATAAATCACTTAGATTTAAAGTCAGTACTTGATTTTCTAATTGTTGTGCTCGAATAATATTGAGTTTACCAAACACAGTTTCAATCTTTTCCCAAGCTTCATCAGGGTCATCAATTTCTTTAAGGTGGAACCTTAAATCAGGAGAGATGGACATTCTAATTAGTCCACATGCTTCTTCACTCCTATTGTCCCAATTAACTTTCTTATCAACATCAGTGGGTTCATTTTCCTTTCCCAAGGTAATTTGGCACAATCCTTTACTTCTTAATAAATCCTCCATGTGAGATTTCCATTTTAAGTAGTTGATGCTAGTAAGAAAAAGATTATTGTAAGAATCCATATTAAATATGTAGATAATATGTATTTAAAAACTGAAACTGATGATCTTGATGTAAATATCTCGAAAAATTATGTGGTTTAAAAAAAATTGACACTAAAAATGGACTTTGGATGTGAAAGTTATGCCATTTAAAAAAAAGGCATAAATGGTAACCAAAGGACCACGTGGTGGTGTAAATTGCTTTATGAAATGACCCACTTTTATAAAGATAAGTGGGGATCACTTTTACAATGAAGTTACTTTATAAAAGAAAAATTGCATGTAAAATAAATAACTCTAAAATAAAATATTAAAGCTACTTATAGCGATTCACTTTTATACTTGAAGTGAAATACACTTTAAAATTTGAGCATGAACTTTTTCAAAAAAAATAACAAAAAGAGAGACTTGAACTCAAGACCTCTTACTTAATAAGACAAATTTTAACCAAATGGTATATAAAAACATATTGTATTGTTTATAAAGAGTATTCAGGGTGTTTTTGTTGTGGAAGATGGCCTTCGAGAGTGTGCTAAAAGAATTGTTTTCACACAAGAAAAAAAATTTGCTTCTCAATGACAACAAGGGTTAGATCTCATTTAGCTTACCCGGAAGATGCCCATTTTCCTATCTATTTCTGATTTTCCAAGATCGCACAGGGCACGGGGAAAAGAGCATATGCAGATCTAAAAGAGTAGCAACCTAGAAAGAAATAATATAAAACCAAAATAATACTTTGTAAAAATTTAAAATATGTGTATTCAATATTTATACCTCCAATTCTGATTGAAATGGTTGAATCTTGGGAAAATGGAAACCTTTTCGAGTGAAAAAAAAAGTGATCCTAACTGAAACGAGTTCTTTGGATGCAATGGAACAATTCTGTCAGCCCAAAAATGTACGGAAATGACAAAAATGGGAGATGAGGTAACTCGGCTTCACGATCTCGATCTACAATAGGAGCGGGTCTTCAAATAAGTTATGATTCCATGTTCAACAACACAAGTATTTCAACAGAGGATGAACACCTTCAATAAACACTCATAAAACCGGATCAAAGATCAACAAACCAATGTTTATATGTGGTAAAACCCCTACGGAAAAACATCCACGACCCCAGCCAACGCGGGCACTTGGAACAGTTTATTAATGCAAAAGAAAAATATTACAGAGAGATTTTACAAGAGACTTTCTCACAATCAATCATCAAACAATGACCCTCCATTATCATTAAATAGATATCATGGACCAATTGGGTGTTAAGCCACAAATCAATGGTCGTTAAGATTGAAATAATATGAACCATCAGATTAGTCTATGTTGGGAAAATATCGTGTCCGACGGATTTCCTAGTTACAAATGCATACTAATGCATACTAAGGAAATACACTAAGAAACACACTTTTACCTAATGACACATTAGAGAAAGTAGATATTAACTAATTCATAAGTGTCTAAATATCCTAACATCCACAATATCATGACTCAATGGAATCAATCTCAATGGAGTCTGTAGAAATAACACAGTTGATGTGTGTTCAGTATCATGTGAATACCCATATGACATGTGTGAGGTATTGTGTGAACATAGTAGGAAATGTGTCGCAGTAATAAAAATTTTGGACGTCATCAAAAGAAGGTCAGAATTTGGTGCAAAAATATGATAGTGCGACATAGTGCAAGAACACAAGCAACATAAGTATGACATAATGAATTGCACGGTTCTTGATTGTGTGGATTTTTATAGAAAAACTAGTATGGTGTGAAAGAAATGAAAGTGTGATAGTGTTACAGTGGATAGTGCAACATAGCAACAATGTGATAATGCGATAGTGTGAAAGTGTGACAGTGGACAATGTGATAGAGCGATGGTGTGGTAGTGTCGCAATGTGAAAGTGTAATAGCGTTGCATCGGATAGTGCACAAGAGCGATAGTGTGATAGTGTGATAGTCTGACGATATGACAGTGTGAAAGTGTGATTGTATGAGAGTGTACAAGTGCAATGGTGTGCGACGGTGTGATAGTACAATAGTGTGACAGTGTGACTTTGCAACAATGCGACTGAGAGAAGTATGGACTGTGATGGGACTATGACAAAAAAAAATATGTTTGACTTGGTCCATAATGTAATCATTATATGTCCACATACCTTATTGTAATTGACAGGATCTTGATTTGGTCAAATATTTCCCAACATGTAACCACCATACTTTATTTAGAAAAATTATAACTAACAGGATTTTGATATATTCAAAGTTTGTCCACATTGTAACTTTAATATGTCCACATAAAGGAAGGTGGACTCGGGAAAAATGATATAAGTATGGATACGCTCTGATTGTGTAGTGCGCGGATGTGAAGAGAAGAAAAATATTGCAACTATTTAGAGGAACAAAAATACAGGTCCGCAAGTATTCATTGGAAGGTTTATTTTTTATGAAACTAGGGTGGTAGGGTGGTGCTAGGTTGTCTAAGTTGGTGCTCACCAGTGAGGATTAGTGTCCTCGGTAGGTTGGTTCCTACACAATCACTAAGTTGGCGCTCATTCCAGGGAATTGGTGCTTCCTTCTAGTTGGTGCTAGTAAAACCAGAGGATTGGAGTCTGTTAGGCCCCCACAACCCCCTTCTTTTTCTTTAATCAAAATCTAGGGTCCCTCAAAATTTTACTTGGATTCTTTATTTGTTTCCCTTTGACTTGATTGGATTGGTATTGGTTTGCTTTGTTTCGAGGTTGGTTTGATTTATTATTTTTTTCTTTTGTTTGGTTTGAATTTCATGAAATTTAAATGTCATTTCGTTTTGTTTTCTACAGAGTTTTAATGTTTATGGACGAGCTTCATAATTTGAGAGCTTTTATTACAACACATATTTTCTATGACATTTGTTCACATTTGATCAAATTTGAATGAGAGAGAGACAAACATAGAAATCTTATTTTAAACGAAAACCTTAATTTTTATGATTATGTTTTCACCTTTTGCTCATTAACAATCATTTTCACAAAAACATTTGGTAGGTTTAATTAATTAAATTATTTTGATAGTTTGCATCTCATTTCAAAATAAAAATAAAAGAATAAAAAAAAGAATTATCTATCATTTGTTTGATTTTGTGAAAACCGAAAATTAATATTTTTCTCCTCTCCATCAACTTAAAGCTTCTAGAATTTTAAGATCATATTTGAAAGGAAAATATAAACAATGTTTGTTTAGAACTTATAGTTAGTTTAAATTCATTTTTTATTTTGTTTTATTCACAATTTTTAGGTTATTAATTTAGGTTTGTTTTTGTTTCACAGGTTTTTATTATCAGTTATTTGGTACGGATCTTATCATGGCTTGATTTTTTTATCTAAATACATTCAAGATGATTGATCCAAAAATAATATTGGATTACTGCAAATAAATTTATGAGCAACAACAGATAAAATTTGGAAATGCGTTAAGAATAGACAGACGATTTTGTGACACTGATTGTAGCCAAACCGTGAGGAATCTGAAGAAACAGTTGAAAACCCATCTCCAAAATGGACCCATTTAGCTTACAAAAGAGAATTTTCCCAAACAAATGCACGACTTCAGAGATATTTGTGTCTCTTTAAGAGGAAAATTTCAGGTGGCGGAAATTATTAGTGATGCCCAGACTGTTCATTCACGGTATAAATATATGAGAAAGTTCAGAGCCAAGGGATCCAAGAAATGGAAAGGAGGATTTGATCCTTTCACTTTTCTATATTATTTCTTTTGTAAACTTTTTTTCTTTTCAAATGGAGTAACAAATAGTTGGAATATTTGGGAGAATGGACAAGTATTTTCAAAGAAGAATATGGAATTCTAGGTTACTTAATGGCTTTTTTCATGTGAGTAAAATGGTTTTATTTTCATTATAATATCTTCCTATTCCTTGAATAATTGATTATGCATTGATTTAAATTATCTTTAGTCTATTTTATCAATACATGGTTAATTGCTATCATTTATATATTATTTTTTTTCAATCTTTAAGAGTCTATTATCCCAAAAATTCTTCCTGGACCATATGATGAAAATATTTTGTTGAAATTATATGAGAAAGCAGTTTACTCTTTGGCTTTCTTCATGTGTAAACTTTGCAGGGTTTTTTCATTGTCTTCTCATGTAATTTCTTGATGTCAAATGTTATCTATGTCGAATTAGCTTTAGTCAGTTTTGCACATAGTATTTTATATCATGCTTTTCTTTATGTTGTTCATTATCTTTTGGTTTAGTTTATATCTGTGATTGGTCATCTATTCAAGTATTTTGAGTTTACATATGATGTTAGATAGCTGGTAACACCATTCCTGAGAATTGGAATTTCTTTCATTTTCAGTTATTAGACATTTCAAGGTCACATGATATATAATTATTTGTCTTTCTGTCGTTATAAACTTGGTCCAAAATATGAAACACTTCCTTGAATTTCTTCAGGAAGTATTATGCTTGATTTTTCCATAGGTTTACACTTGACACAGGTTAAGAGGAGCTCATACATATATAGAAAGATGAATTTATCTTAGTATTGCTGAGTGAGAGGTTAGTAGGTGCATTGCTTTCTTTTATTCAGATTTGTTTATATATGAATGAGACGATGATTGCATTAATTAGATTTGACTGTTTTTGTGTCATTGTTTCAATCGTATTCATTTAGTATTTATTTCTTTAAAATATTTAAAATATCAAAAGAGTATTGTCCATATCTTGTTCAGAAACTTAATTAAACAATCACTTTCGCAAGATTTTATTTTAAACCTTGTAAACTTGTTCATAATCATTGTATATTAACTCTATTAGATAAACATTTGTAATTAGTGTGTCAATTGTTAAAGTTATAGCTTTAGATTAGTTTATTTTTTTTATTAGTTTTAGTACCTTAGTTGGCTAACAGCGCCATTAAACCTATCGGGTCAATTCATACCGAACGTCTTGGATTAATTAGACAACCTCAGTCTGGATTTGACCTTCCAATTGATGGTGTGTCACTTACGCCCGTCAACAGAGTCTCCTTTCATTTGGATTTGATAAATATGGGGATTGGGTGCTTCCTTCCAATATGTACTGGTAAAACAGTGAGTTAGTGTTCACACATTGAATTGGTGTTCTCATTGTAACGAGTTGGTTCCTACATTATTAAAGAATAAGAAGAAAATATTTATGGTTTTCTCCCTTTATTGGTTTCCACGCAAAATCCTGGTGTACTATATTCATTGTGATGCTTTTCATTTACGCTTGTCATTAAGTGTGTTGGTTTAATTTATGTGTTGCTTTGATTTCTACACACTATTTTTATTTCTATTTTTTCTTGTCATTAACTGTGCACTACTGATAAATTAAATGATTGTAAGAAAAGAAAAATTCAGATATTTAATACAATATTGATTCACCCTGCCTGTCAGTATTGTTGTGAGTTTCAACAACCCTTATAGTTTTGGGCATATGTTTTAGATATTGTTGTTTACTTAATAAACAGAGGACCTTCAAGCTCCTCAGATGATGGCATTGCAGAGGAGGAATGGACAGGTAAAAAGGTAAACTAATCATTTTTTAAGACTTTTGGTTGTGAAGCATTTGTACATATTGATAAATAAAATAGAACACATATTGAGGAAAAATCCAAGAAGTGTACCTTTATTGGATACAATGTTAATGATTTTGGTTATCACTTAGGGGATTATGAAAATTATAAGGAGTAGAGATATGGTATTAAATGAAAGGGTCATGTACAAAGATCAATTATAGGGAAAGAAACAAGAAAAGGAAAACATAGAATACATAGTGCTTGATGAAATCAAAGAAAATGAAATTCCAAAGGTACCAAAAAATTAAAATGTACAACAACAGGAGCAAAAAGAACCTCAATCTCCTACAAATGTTGTTAGAAGATATACCAGGTTAAGTGGATTCCCTAAAAGATACTTTACTTCATTATATTAATTATTGTTGACTGACTCTGGTGAACCAAAAAATTATGAAGAGTAAATACAGGTAGACACTAAAGAGAAGTGGGAGAAAGGCATGAAAGAGTGTTACACATCAAAATTCCTCACTTTGACAGTGTCACATTCTAATTGTTGTAAGTATCATAAGTGTCTCACTTTTGTTGCAAGTGTTGTAAGTGTCACATTCTCTTTTACTAAGCATCGCATCACGAATGACACCATGAAAACAATTGCTACAACCCCTAAAACATGTGAGGAGAAGAATCCCCATCATCTGACAGTTGGAACAAATTTGTTTATAAGGAATTGTTCATCTTGGTAACTATTTGGAAGACCAACACTCCCCTTCTAATACATAGGGAGCACTATCTCTCCTTTTCTATCTCAGGGGGAGAGTTGTAATGCTCAATTTCCCATTATAAGGGAGAACTGAGTTGGTTGAGGAAATCTTGGAATAAATCCCATTTTCTTCTAAATATAGCCATGGATGGATCGAGTTGGTTTGGCTCGAATATAAATCTAGGGATGTATCTAATGAAGATATCACAACTATTGAAGCCATATCCTAAACTAATTACAAATATACCCAAGGATGTTGATCCTCTCAAAGCCTATAAATGGAGGTATTCCCATGGTAAAAAAAGGAGGAGAAAATCCACAAAGCATTGTTATTTTGATTGTGGATATTTCAAGCAAGGGTTGGATGAGGAGGAATTGGAGAGGCTACTGCAACATCATATGAAGAATGTAAGTTTATTCTTGAAGTTATCCTCTAATATACTTGGTATATTTCCTTCAAGTATGTGGTTTTGTGTCCTTTTCTATGTTTAGCTCGATTTTCATAAATGAATTTTCTTTGCATAATCCATTAGAGTAGAAGGAAGTCACTTGTTTCTTGTTTTTAATTGCAGGTATTGATTTTCCCTAGGAGTTGGATCAATCTTGTGGATAGGAGTGACTACAAAAAATGTCGTAAACAGAGTACATCCTACATTACCTTTTCCTGTTTTTTTCGATAAGAAAAATGATATTATAGGAATGGTATCTTCCAAATTATTGTTTTTGTCTTGGTATAAGGGTTAGTAATCCAAGGGAATGTTCACATGTTTGTAGGGGATTATTTTGTAAAAGAAATTGGTGAATTTGTAATAGAACCAACTTCTACCTAGAAACAAGTTATAATCGAGGGGAGCATCGAATACCTCAACATCTACAGAAACGGTTTTTCCTCCTAGTTGAACGGATAAATATTGTAATAATCCATGAGGTCAAAAAAATATTCCATCAAATTCTCTTAACATGGTGGGAGATTGATTAAGACCAGGTGATTTAAGGCCTTTATATCAATCCAAGGACACGATGCATGTGGATCCACCCTCATCTAAGATCATGTGATGAATATGTTGATTATGGATAATGCCATCGATTTGGAAAGCAAGTTGGTGAGAGAGTCATGATTTGAAATTATCCAGGTTGAATGTGATATTATTGGATGACTCTGGATATATATCTCTAATGGTTTCCAAGAGAGTCCTATGTTGGCTAGGGAAATGTTGTAGAACTTTAGGAGAGGACATAGTGCAAGATAATTGGGCCAAATATTCAACAATGTTGTAGTTTTGAGAAGCACAAGAATTAGGATTAAAGGTCAACTTTAAGATTGTGTTCTTGGGTGGGGGTAAAATAAAGTCAAAATTTGATTTCTCAATCTGGGGTGGTCCATACAGAGGATTAACTGACATGGAAGGTGGATCTGATGTAGCTCTAGTAGTTACATTTTCCTTACCCGGTTTACCTAGTGGTGTGTCATATGTCATTGTGTGAGTAGTAAAATATACCCCATTGAACATTTAAATGTGTGCACTGTATGAAGCTTCCTTGTTAGGAGGATGAATTTAGTTAATTCTTGTTGGAAGTGCAGGATTATGTGCAACCAATGACTTTTATTTTGGAAAAGGATGTGTCAATACAACAGGTTGAGAATTCCCTTTAAAAAATTTAGCAACTTTGTCCTCATGGGGGCAGTCTTGTGTGTAGTGATCTTCAACACAAATGAGGCATGAAAATTTCGGTTTGTGTTGTGGTTTATTTTCAGTACCAGGTGGTTGTTCTT
>ML794545.1:59583-94163 GCA_009831015.1 Picea engelmannii
CCCCCGATTGTTGTGGAGAAGAATATTTGATTGCATTCACTTTGAATAATTGAGTTGGGTTGAATTTTGATGAGAGTGGAGTTTTCTTGGTAGTTGGGGAAGTGATTGAATGATTGGTTGTGTCAGTCAATTGTGAACTAGACTGGGTTTTGATGGAACCAATAACTCCATTCGAATGAGAGGTGAAGGATAGTTTTAATGTATCGGTTCATGTACGAGGATCATTTGGAATCAATGCATACAAAGTACCGTATTGGGACTAAACCAAATATAGATACTAAGCACGAGCAATGGCTTCCTCTTCTGTGACTACACCACCCATGGCTACATCTCAAGCAATAGGGGGTAATAGATATTTGGTGAACCATTCTTCCAACAATTGGTCGGGAATGGTTTCTTTGATCAACCTTCACCGTCGTCTCCACTTGTGAATATGATCAGAAATGTGTACGGAGTTAGTCTGATGAAGAGAGGTCAAAGATTATGTTCCAGTTTCGTAGAGGATATGTAATTGGAAGTGGGTGAGAAAATACATAGTATGTGAATTAAAATATTGAAAAGTTATGCATTGTAATTCAATGTACCATTTAGCCGCTAAACCTATAAGTGTATGCTAGAAAAGACATAAAAGAATAGAATCATCCATTAGTGAATTTTATGAACACCACTTATGAAAATTCATAACGTGATTATTAGGGTCTTCACCAGGATTTCCATCAAATTTTGGAATATCATAAGGTAATTTGGTAGGAATGAATGGCCAAAAAGGGGAGTGTAATATGTGATCATTGGTTAATATTGACAGATCCGGTAGATCTAAAGTGGATAAGAATGGTAAATCTTGATTGGATTGAGGATAATACTGATGTGGTATAGGAACACCAGTAGGACCGAAAACTAGATTTGGTAGATAGTTGTATCCAACAGGTCCTCCCATATACTGTTGAATTTGACCAGCAAAAGTAGGATTCATTTTTTGAGGGATTTGCATAAAAGGAGAAGGGAAACCCATTTGACCCTAGGGAGTATAACCAATGTAACCTAGGGGACGATAGTTAGCTTGACTATTTTGAGGTGGATAACTAGTTTTCCCTTGAGGAGGGTAACTAGATTGAGCTTGAGGAAGGTAAGGCATTTTCCCTTGGAGAGGAAAAGATGGTTGGCCTTGAGGACCCCAAGTGGGATTTGGGACCCCTGGGAAAGGTTGTCCAAAATGTAATCCAGAAGGACTAGGATTTAAGATTCCTCCTTGTGGGTTGGGTTTTGATGATACTCCTTGATGTGGTTGATGAAAAATTCCTCCCTGGGATGGTCCCCATGTGACGGGTTTCTAGTAAAAAAAGTTTATAATTGTCCCCCTTCCATTGGTTTGGTAGAAACTAGGATTTGACTGGTAAAAGGGAGTTTCATCCTAGTCACAATTTGTGGTTCAAAGGATGGTTTATCCCTAGTAGGGATTTGTCCATTGAATGGGGGTTTCCCCCTAGTAGGGATTTGTCTTGTAGTTGGGTTTTGTCGTATTGCAGGGTTTTACATCCTTTGATGTGAAGGTGTCCCAACAGGGTTTTGTGGAGTATATGAAGTTGTTGCTTGAATAGGTATGGTAGGCGTAGCTGTTAGGGTGCTTTGTAAATGACTAGGTAACACGACTCTTGTTTCACTTTTAACTTGTATGGAAGTGATAGAAGGATTTAACATTTATTTGACGTGATGGTCAATAGGTTGACCTGATGGTCCTACATATTCACCGGTGGTGGTAGATTTATGTGGAGGCTCAAAGAGTGGTTGGAAAAAAGTAATTTCTTCGTAAAGATCTCGACCTGATGGAGTTCTCTATATAGGATGAATAGGAGTTTGTTGTGGATATACCATCTCACTAGAGAAGAAAGGGGTAGTGTATTCTTTGTTGAAAATTGGTTGTATTGGTTCAATGTCTAGTTGATCCTATAGGTTTCCAACATCGTTTCGGTCGCCAAGAAAGAAGGGAAAATTATTGTTTGTGTCGATTACTGGCATCTTAATAAGGATTGTCTGAAGGACAGTTACCCTACACCCTTTATCAACCAAATTATCGATAATTGCACCAGAAGCATCATTTTCTCTTTTATGGATGGATTTTCTGGATATAACCAGATCGACATTTTGTCAGATCATCAACACAAAACAAACTTCATCTCCCCGTGGGGGACTTTCTCCTATCGAAAATTACCTTTTGTCCTTAAAAATGATGGAACCACTTTTTAGCAAGCTATATCCTATGCATTCCAAGACATCAAACATATCACTGAACCTTAGCTCAATGACCTACCAGCTCACTCGACTCATCGACAAGATCACATTAGTCATATAAGGGCCATATTTCTTAGATGCAGGTTTTACAACATTTGTTTGAACCCCCATAAATGCATTTTTTGTTGTTTAATTAGGGTGACTCCTCGACTTCGTAGAATCCAAAGATGGGATTAGTGTGGATTCCTTAAAATTCAAATCCATTCTCGCTTTAGCCCCTCCCAACAACCTTACCCAACTACAAAGTTTGCAAGGGAAGGAAAACTTTCTCTACTGTTTTATATGAAATTATGCCTAAATTACTAAAGGATTCATGAGATTGTTGCAGAAAGATGCCCCTTTCATCTAGGATGCAACTCCTCAATGCTCATTTGATGATATCAAGCATGCTTTAATGAATACACTACTTTCGCATCCACCCAACTATGTGAAACATTACATCCTTTATTTGGTTACCTTTGCTTCCACTATTTCTATGGTTTTAGTACAAGAATATGATGACGACATCAAACATGTGATATAATATTCAAGTAAGAATCTATCAGGTCCCGAGCTCCAATATTCACATGTCAAGAAGTTGGATTTGGCCGCATTTATTGTCATCCAAATATTTTTCCACTATATTCTATTATGAACTATCACATTCATTGTAGATTCTAACCCCATGTACCACATGTTTACTCATCAAATACTTGGGGGAAAATATTTGAAATGGATCATCATTCTCCAATAATTCGATCTCGAGTTTTCCAAATCCAAAGCTAACAAATCATTGGTTTTTGTGGAATAATTTTATATCTTCCCCATACTTATGAGAATACTAAGCCCAACGATTCCCTTCCTGATGAATCATTATTCCTCATTAGTACGTCTGATCCATGGTATGGATACATTGTTCTCTATCTCCAGACCCAAAGCTTTCAGCCTGGAATTTCTTATGATGAATGGTGTCGCATTAGACACCATTCAAAGAACTACCTTATCATTGGAGACACTTTGTACTGTCATGGCATTAATATTGTTTTACGACTTTGCTTAACCCATGAAGAGGCTGAACAAATTTTAAATGAATGTTGCCTTGGATATTGTGGCACTCATCTTTCTGGGATGGCTACAACCCAAAAAATATTGCATGTTGGGTATTTTTGGACTTCCATATTAAAATATTACATTGAGTCCATTAACAAATTCCCACCCTGTTAGATATTTCAGAAGAAAGCACGTACCCAACCTGCTCCACTTCATCTGATTGTCACCATCGGCCCCTTTTCCAAATGGGGTATCGATTTCATGCAATGTAATCCTACCTCATCCATGGGGCATGGTTATATTATTGTTGTTGTCGATTATTTTACTAAATGGTATGAGGTTATGGCTACATTCCTTAATGATGGTCGAACTACAACAATTTTTGTCTTCAATCACATCATCGCTCAATTAGATGTCCCACAAGATATTGTAATTGATCATGTATCCCATTTCCAGAACCAAATGATGGGTGAATTGCACATCAAATTAGGTTTACTCCATGGAAATTCATCCCCTTACTATCCTCAGGAAAATGGACGATTTGAATCCATCAACAAAATCCTAAAAACCATGCTTTAACGCATGGTGGGAGTGACCAAAACCTCTTAGAATTTGGAACTTGGAGCTCTTCTCCGCACTCTGGTCTTATCAAACTTCAGCTAAAACTACCATTGAATTTACACCCTTCTAGTTGGTGTATGTATTAGAAGCAGTATTACCAATCGAATGTCATTTTCCCTCTTTGAAACTCAGTTTAGAACTCTTAACCCATACCTCTTTTGAAGAGGAACGATTTTTATATCTAATGAAGATGGATGAAACCCATCGTGATGTTACTCTCATCAACGAGACATATAAAAAATGCATCAAAAATCATTATGATAAGTTCATCCAACCTCATGCTTTCATAGAAGGAGATCTGGTCATGGTCTATGATCAAGATCATGACAAACTTGGGGTAGGAAATTTAGAACTCATGTGGCATGAGTCATACATCATAAAATGCGTGTTACAGAGAGGTTCCTACAAGTTAGTGTATTACAATGGATTATCTCTCGATAAGCCTCAAAATGGGATTTATCTAAGAAAGTACTATGCATAGAATATCTCGCATGTGTGTTTTGTACATTATTGTACTATATGCTTTTGATATGGTGTGTCTTTACTTTTGCATGCATGCTTTTTTCCCCACTTTCTTATACTTTTCTTTGTAATTGAATGCAGAGATGACATCATCCTTTCCCATCTATTTTGGGTTTATGAATGGCGCTATTCAACATACCCAGAATATCACTTCTACAACTTGGGTGATTTACCACTCATGCGAGTTAGTGAGTTCAAGAGGAATTTGTCTCGGATCTGAGAGCAATAACATTGTAGACTACCATTGTAGAATACCATGCTGTCATTGGACTTTTAACTAAATATTATTCTCTAGGTATATCTCAATTGATTCTCAACTCGTGGTCCATCAACCAAACTGTGAATACGTTATTCGTAATCCATTTTTTTTGTGTCTCCATGTAAGGGTTCTTCGTCTCGAAAGATCTTTTAAATTTATAGAAAATAGACATATATCAAGAGAACTTAATATGATTACATATTCGTTAGAAAATTATATGTTAGATTGGTACATTGCACAGAGATAAATATTTGGGATATAAAGCATATAAATAAAAATACCACATAAAAAAAAATACAATATAAGTAGCCACCACAAAACTTGTTTATATATAAGCTTGATAGTGAAAGTTTTGTCAAAATACATCGTCGAAAGAGTATATAGCAGGGAAAAACATGGGCCTTTATTCACATAGAATCATCATAAAATACTAAAAGTGTCTAGAGACTCTACTCATCCCCCTACACCACATTGTGCTTGGCATAACACATGACTTCTCTCGCCACTCGTCGTAGAAAATTACCGAGACCTTTAGGTACCCCAATTGTATGTCTTTGGAGATGTAAAGGTACACATTGTATCCTCATGGAAGGAACTCCCATGGTCAAACCACAAAGGTTCCTCTCCACCTCTAGAAGTCCTCCTACTCTGACACCAAGATTTTTTGCTACCTGAGCATCTCCACGATGTCCTAGTGATGGAATATCTTATGGACGTGATGCACCTTTGTTCGCATGATGAAAATAAATGACATAGATCCCTCATCGTAAAATCAAAAAAATATAAAAAAATATGTTTTTACAAGGTTATGATCTTTCATACCTGATGCATCCCACTTTGTACCCTCGGAAAGCACTAAATCTACATTGCCCCTGAATTCCACCCCACAATATGGGAAATCCTCTATCACCACAAGATGCCCCATACACCATGCAAAGAAGTCAATAGTAAATCAAAAGGTTGAGGGTTCATTCCCCAACCTAAGGAAAATACTCGTGCACTGCTCCAAACGGGACTCAGTCACAAGGCGTGCTATCAATGCAACCTGCAGTTGCATCTGTGGAACTTGCTCCAAGAAAAATGAAACTAAGAAGGATCCATACCCAAACTGTTTTTTCCTGCCTGCTCAAAATTTGGAGATCTTCTGTTTAATGTTCCTTAAAATCCCTACACTCCATTTAAAAAACATGGTCTCCAAGCATTGAATAGCATAGGAATATGGCACTTGGAAGAAATAGGGGCACTAGTACTTCTTGCCAGTTTTGTGATAGAAAAGAGGATGGATCAAAGAGATAATCCCATCATGTCTTGAATGACAATCCTCCCTCCTACCAAGCGTGGACATGGTATACAATATTGGGCAACATATGTCTTTATCGGCTGTGGGGTAGACCGATGTCCAGACAAAAGAATAGGTGTTCCTCTCCTCGAGAGCCCCATGAGGAATTGCATGTCATCCATATCAATATCAAGCATGTGTGACCCAATTTGGAGTGCTTTCTCATCATTATCCCATAAACCGATCAAATACTTGAGTAGAAGAACTTATTTTCTCATATTTTGTAGCTTGAAATATTTTAGAAAGCCACAGTTTTGTAGAGCTTCCCTCGCTTGAGGATATTGTAAGGAATCCATTACATCAAACTCATGTTCTCATTCTTTCCACTCAGTAATGATTGGCTATGTGAAAAACTTGCAAATTGATAAAATAATCACATTAGCTAAATTTTCAAAGAAAAAAATTATTTTTTTTAGCCTAAAAATAAAAAAATTAATTAATTTTTACGCTTAGCGCTCCTTATAAAGAAAGAACATAGCGCTATTTCTCCCCAAAGGCACATACCAGGGCATTGAAATCTACATCGATGCTCCCATTGATGAATCTAGGGATTTCCAAGGAGCCCGTGATCATAAATTAAAGGCTTAAATTAAATAAAAAAACATGTAAATCGATGAGAAAGGTCAAAGAACCAACCTGATCTGGATGAAATCGCAAATGGTCGTCCACAGATCTCGCAATCAATGCCCGAAAATCACTCCAAAGGGGGAAAAAACTAAAAAGGAAAAGGAGAATAGTAAAACAAAAGCTAAAAATGAATTTTTTCCCTAATTGATTTTTAATATGTCCAAATTTAGTCATTTTTTCCTCCTTTTCTCATTTTCTAAAGTTTATTTTTCTCATTTTTTGTCATTTTAAAAGAAATTGCTTATATATTTTCCCTAGAACAACTTGATTATGAAAGAATTTAAGAAGCAAAGATTTTATTATGACGTTGTGACACTATTGAACAAACTTTGTCATACTTCGCACTCATCAAATTATGAAGAGACTTATGTTGGGTGATAGGTTATCACTTTTTCGGTCCCAACAGACTAGCTACGAAAAATGAACGCTCTGGTCAGTGTCGACTAGAAGATTTGTCCATTGTATTGTTTTATACTTCTTATGACCTCGGAGACTAAAAATCAAAAACATGGACAACCCTCGAGTTTTCTTTAAGTTATGTTCAAACTCCCTAAACCTGAAAAACAATCGAGTTTTCCTTCTATGGACTTGCAAAATTACACACTTAAGGGCCCATCTAGGGACGAAACCTTACCTATTCCGTTTCTTTAAATAAAGGAAGAGTAACTTACCGAAGGTGAGTTATATCGAGCATGTGTTATCCTCCTCGATCTCATTAAATAAAAAAGAGGTACTCATCTATCTAGATGGCGGGGGGGGATGAAGGAAGTGGATCAATTTTCTTGAAAACTTTTCAGGTAGGTCTTGCAGTCTCCCTTGAACATGGAACTTATTTTCACCTTTTACCATACACTTGGATAATCCATTAAACATCCACACTGAACCAATCCCATGAGTCTTTCTATTCCTTTGATCCATCTGAAGAATGCCTAAACACTCGTTGCATTATGTTTTGGTCCACTTTGACTTTATGTTTCCAAGTCTTACATCGTGCCTCAGTGTTTAATGGAAATTTCAGCCTCAAAATTCAACCATACACAAAGTTACAAGTTCCCATACCTGTTTCAGTCCGTTTTCATCTACCATATCTTAGCACATTCCTATGACAAGTTTTGTGTCGACTGATGAGGGGTTCATCAATTCCCTCCTTCGACAAGTCTTTTCCTGTCGAATTCAAAAAATTATCTTTGCAATAGACTTAGTAACACATCAGTACCTTGGGACTTTCATTCCTCAATGGACAACCTCCTCACATTCGACAATGGGTGTTTATCAATGACCCATGGCTGACTAGTTCCATGAATGTTTGACTTCAACTCATTTTTCACATTTGATGGATTGTACTTTAAAAGTACCTTGAAAATCATCAACATTAATGGTGATGTATATCTCACTTGTTAACGGTATACCTCAATGACCGGTAATCAAGTGTTTTCTACCATGTTCAACATCAAATCATCTATTCACATGAACAAAATTGTATTGTTATAAGGATCGAGATGAAGACCTTGGGTCGAGAATTCATCTTCATATATACTTTACCCAGGTTTCGATGGCAACTATCTGATTGATATACTTGTTTTAACATAGATTCACTTTGTATTAGTTTGTGGCTATGTTCTTATCACATCATAGCTCCACTGTGTATTCTTTTGTGGCTCCGATCAGATCAAGTCATAGAGAGATGGATCCATATTGTATCCCTAATGTCCATCTCCTTAGTCAATATTATTATGGATCCATAGTGTATTTATTGGCATCCATACTTTGAGTCACTTGTAGTCTGAGCATAGGTATTCCTTCCTCAGAAATGAAACACATATTAACATTGTTTGATGGTTGTCTACAGCTTCTATCAGTTTCCCCAATTCCATACCCTTGCTTCGAAGAATCTATAAAGTGTTTCGACCATCAACATTCATTATTTGACTTCACACTTTGGGGGGGAATCTATTACACATCAACATTCCTCACTTTGACAGTGTAACATTCTCATTATCGTAAGTTTTGTAAGTGTTTCACTTTTTTCGCAAGTTTTACAAGTGTCTCATTGTATTTCACTAAGCGTCGCATCATGAACAAAACCATGAAAACACTTGCTACAACTCCTAAAACATGTTATAAGAAGAATCCCCATCATATGACAGTCAAAACAAATGTTTTTCTAGGGAATTGTTCATATTGGTAACTTTTTCGGAGATCAACGCTACCCTACTCATACACAAGGAGAACTAACACTCCTTGACCATCTCAGGGGGAGCGTTGTAGTGCTCGGTTGCCCATTCTAAGGGAGTGTTGAGTTGGTTGAGGAAATATTGGAAGAAATCTCATTTTCTTCTAAAGATAGCTATGGATGGTTCGAGTTGGTTTGGCTTGAATCTAAATCTAGGGTTGCATTGAAGGAAGATATCACAACTATTGAAGACATATCCTCAACTAATTCCAAATATACCCAAGCAAAGTTGAGCCTCTCAAAGCCTATAAATGGAGGCTTTCCCATGGTAAACAAAGGAGGAGAAAATCAACAAAGCATTGTTATTTTGATTGTGAATGTTTCGAGCGAGGGTTGGACAAGGAGGACTTGTAGAGGCTACTACAACATCATATGAAGATTGTGAGTTTCTTCTTGAAGTTCTCATCTGATATACTTGGACTATTTCCTTCAAGTATGTGGTTTCATGTGTTTTTCTATGTTTAAATTGATTTGCATAGATGAATTTTATTTTCCTAATCCATTGGAGTAGAAGGAAGTCACTTGTTTCTTGCTTTTCATTGCAGGTATTGATTTGTGCCGGGATTTGGATCAAGCTTCCAGATAGGAACAGCTAGGACAAATGTCATAAATAGAGTACATCCTACTTTACCTTTTCCTCTTTTTTTCGATAAGAAAAATGATTTTATAGGAATGATAGTGTCCAAATGATTGTTCATTTCTTAGTATAAGGGTCAGTAATCCAAGGGAAATTTCACCTGTCCGCAGGGGAATATTTCCGTAACATAGAGGAAATGGATTCCTTGGTAAATAACTAGTTTTGGAACTTGGTTCAATTTCCTATAGGAAAAAGATAATTGTAGAATAAATGGGTTTACAATTTTAAGGAAGAGGATGAAGGAAAAAAGATGTATAAGGATTGACTTGCTGAAAAGGGGTTTGCACAAAAGAAATGTATAGATTTGGATGAAATATTTTCTCCTATTGTTAAAATTACTTCATCTTGAACAGTTAGATGTAAAAACATATTTTCTCTATGGGGATTTGAAAGAAGATATTTATATGAAACAACCACAAGGGTATGAGGTCAATGGGAAGGAAAATTTGGTATGCAAGTTGAATAATATCTTGTATGTCCTAAAAGAATCTCTAAGGAAGTGGTATTTGAAGTTTGACAGGTTTATGATAGAACAAGGTTATAGAAGATGTCATTTTAATCATTGTGTTTATTTTAAGAGGATAGAAAATGGAAGATATATTATCTTGATAATGTATGTAGGTGACACGCTTGTTGCGGGGTCTAACATCCTGGATATACATGTGCTAAAAAATAAATTAGCTAATTCATTTGCAATGAAGGATTTGGGTGTTTCAAAGAAAATCTTTGGTAAGAGAATAACAAGAGATAGGAAAAATCCAAAATTGACATTGCCTCGAGGTGACTACCTAGAGAAGGTGTTGGATAGGTTTAGAATGTAGAATGAAAAAAAAATTAGTACACATTTGGCCATCCATCTCAAATTAACCAAGGAAATTTTTCCCAAGACATAGGAGAATATAGAACACATGTCTAGGTTCCCTTGTTCATCAGCAGTTGGATGCTTGATGTATGATATGGTGTGCACAAGACTTGATATTTCACATGCAGTGGGTGTGTGAGAAGGTATATGAAAAATCTAGGTAAAGAACATTGGGGGGAAACAAAATGGATTCTTAGGTATTTGAGAGGTACTGCTACTCATGCATTATGTTTTGGAGGTTCAAACATTGCTCTATAGGGATATGTTTATTCAAATATGGAAGGTGATAAATATAGTAGGAGAAGAACCACAGGGTATGTTATTATTATATATGGAACAAGAGTAAGCTGGATTTAAAAACTGCAAGAGGTTGTTTCACTTTCAACAAAAAAAACATAGTATGTCTCTACTACAGAGGCTAGTAAAGAGATGATTTGGTTACAGAGGTTTATGGAGGAATTAGGAAAGAAGTAGGAGAATAACAGGTTGTACTATGACATCTAGAGTGTCATTCATATTGCAAAGAACACAAAATTCCATTATAATACTAAGCATATACAATTCATGTACCATTTCATAAAATCCATTTTGGAAGATGGACAATTGAAGTTGTAAAAGATACATACTAACCAGAATCCTGCAGACAGGTTAACAAAGGTAGTAACGAGGGAGAGACTAAGTTCTTTCTCAGTTTCAATTGGCCTTCAAGCTTAAAGGTGAAGATGAGAAATTTTCCAAGTCCAAGGTGGATCATAGTCCAACATGTATAGTAGAAGTGGAGTTGGTGAGATCAGTCTCCAAGTGGGCGATTGTTGGTTGTGGAGCCTGATTATCTTCCTGATTCATAGGTCTTGTTCCAGCCATGTTTGGACCCCATTACCATATGCGGGTGGGGGGGGGATTACCTCCCACATATCTCAAAAGAGGGGTATAGGGGGGATGGAGATAAATTTTGGAGCCCCCATGGAGGGGGTTCAGGGCCAACACCCCAAAAGATAATTTTTTGGGAAAATTTCCTTGTAAAATGTTGTAATTTCATTGTCAATATGGACCATTCATTATAAGGCCATAGATCTAATGGTAGAAGTTATGTCAGGGTTTTTTTCCTTAGAAGGAAACACTCTTTTATGAGGGAATTACATTTCGGTTCTGTATTTGAGTGAATATTTTATTCTGAGAGAGATGACTGTGATAAAAATAAGAGTAATTTATAACGAGTATTGTAATATCCCTCGGCCAAACCCAATTGTAAATGCAATATAAGTGTACCTAAGCTGGTGAGTTTTTTTGACATCATTTTTGTAATGCACTTCCCATGGCATAGTGCATGAATGAATTGCGCAGTAAAATGATGTAGTATGCACATTCTCGGATACCGCACGAAGTATGGAGGACAACGAGCCTTGTGTATATGATATGTGTTTTACGCTGGTGAGCCAGTTTTTATAAGTTGGGATGCTTATGTTTTGGTATTAGGCTGGAGCGCCTGGATGTTAAAGGCCAGTGCGCCTATTTTGTACATGTCTCATGATTAATATAAAATACATTAATGCGTGCAAATCGACCACGATAAAAGAAATGGGGGACTGAACTTCACCAGTTAGGGAAAGGGAGGGACAAAAGTCAATGGAATATTATATTAATATTTCCTAAAGCATAAAGTATGGATAATTATTTTATCCTAAGTTCTAAAGTTGGGGACAAGTGGACCAAAGTAACTTCCGATATGACAAGTGTCAAGTTGGGGACATGAATTCATATCGTGGGGGGACTTAGCTCATTTGGTCACTTTTCACGAGAATTATTACCAACAACTTGACCATCATTCTCACCATCACTTTAACGATGATTTTCACAGTGATTCCTTCCTTCACTCAATCATCCATTCAATGATTCCATGACCATTTTCACTCACGCAGTCTATTATCCTTGAGACATCCATTTCACCATATCTGAGCCTGTTCCCATAGCCTTTTCTGGTTGGTGTACCTGGTTATCTTGGAGTGGGATTGAAGAAGCGGGTTGTCAGGCCCATGAGAAATTCTCCAAGTGAGATAATTGTTGGGGATTGATTCCCGAAGGTGCTAAACTACAACTACAGTGCTCTAAGACTTCTGGTCCAGCCTATTGCTGAAGCCCTGGAAGCGAAGTGGGGTAGCTGATGGACTGTTGATCAGAGAAGGGGCACACTTCCTTGGGTGGGACATGCATGTGGGTAATGAGAGGTTGCAGGTTGTTATTTGAGTGAGCACCTGAGATGGAGTCTTTCCTGTTGTCCATGAGCCTTAGCCTACTTAGGAACCCTTTACCCAGGTGGAGTTCAGTCCCAACTCGGGGGTGACTCAGTGTTGAGAGTGATGAACAATGTAGTCTAAGGATGGGAGGTTCGTGGATGGTCTATATGCAGTTGGTGATAATATTTCCAAGATAATTACCAATCGTATGATACAATGATATGTTGCATTATTATTTACATGCTTGTGTTACAGTTTATCATATATGTGATTATAATTGTCTGTATGTTTATGGGTATTTTCCTATATATGTTGTGTATCCATGGTTATTGTTATTTCAATACAAAGTCGTATATTACATAATATAATTGTTTGTTTATGTTTATATGTAAATCTTCTACGAGAGTGTTGTATGTACATGTTTAAGTTACATGCAGTTTTAAGAGAAAATTTATGTGGCATAGATCAGTTGATTACTGGGTATGTTATCGTATGTTTTGCAACTAGAGAACGAAAGTGTTCTCTAGAGTAGCATGGCCCGGTCTGTTTAAGGTTGGGGATGTTACCAACTGGTGTCAGAGCATGAGAGATTGCTCTGGAGTGGAATCCCCCAACCTGCGAGTGGTCGGGGAAACGTTACAGGTATGTTGTAGGTTGTATCACTTCATTTGTTGGATAATAATAGAGGAAGGAAACTAAAATTTATTTTGTGGGTGTAACCCACACTAAGTGAACCACATATATATGTTTCTCTATTTTCTTGTGTATCTTATGTGTTTTATTTCTGCATTTATTTTATTTTGTTGCTCTACGATCCTATTTTTCGAACTGAAATTCTCCATGAAAAACGATGAAGTATGAGAGCCTTAGCTGGATTCGAAGGGTTTCTGAAGATGTTGGAAGACCTGGTATGCCTACGGAATTTACTTGAGAAATCCCTAAATCAGTTAAGCCCTAAAATAGAATCTTAAACATAAGAAAACTCATGCTTTACCTCAAAAATAATCATGGTCGTCGATCTGGCATGGCATCTCAATCTTAGAAATTGATGGGGGTCACCTCACATACGATAGCTTGCATAAGATCTAGGTCATTGATAATTGTTGTATCTATCAAAGATTAGAACCAAGGAAATTGTGACCCTTGATTGTGGAGTATCCATCGAAGTTTATGATCATAATTTCCCCAAATATGAGGAGTAGAGCCACTTCAATTGAAGGAACCTCGGGATCCATCGAGACCATTGGATTAATCAAGATGGGCATCGAAGGATATGAGCTATCTATTTCATCAGGGTCATCAGAGTAGCCTTGGTTAACTCTAATGGGAAGGATCCGAGGAGTGATGATGGTCATTTCTTGGTGAGTTTGGGAAGCATTGTCAGTCGTAGATCGTAGTGGGTCACGATTTGCGACGCCAAGGAGGATGGTGAATTCATGTTGACAAGGATGACATATTCCATCCAATTCATAGTGGAAAGGTGTCATCCATGAGTGGACATGTCAAGTTCTAAACAATGATGTGTACAACATGTAATTCAATGTGAGAGGTCCATGTGTCAAGTGGAGGTTATGCCACATGTTAAGGTGGTTTGGCACTTTGAGCGAGAAGCATGTGACGTGGATTGAGTGACACATGTCAATCTAGGTGATGAACTTGGGTATGGACATGTGTCATGGGCGCCAACTTGGATTCCACATGATATCCCACTTAAATGAGACTGAGAGGGGAATGAAACCATGATGACGAGGGGTGCCAACGTGTCTAGCTAAGGACACATGGTAGCCCATCATTTTTAGAAAATAATAAGTAGGACCTTGTCAGTGTCATTCCTTAGGACAGGTGGCTATATCCTAGCCCTTAGATATATCAAAGATAGATATCAACCATTCATCAGGTCAGAGTGGGTTGCAATACCGAAGGAGGAAGTACTCTAATAGGAGTACCTCAAGGATGGATCTAGGTCATTGATCAGTGGATGACCACGATGCACGATAGTCATCGATCTATCGTGGGATCCACCGGTGCGAGTACAAAGAGAATAGGGGAGATCGTTAAATGTTGTGCAAGTTAAATATCTCAATGTAATCCAAGTTGTTGATTGCTAGTCTTCCAAGACCATTATATCCATCAGGGTGGACATTGTCGGACTCAGTTGTCAAAGTGTGGAGAATAGCTGGAGTGGAAGCACTCTCATGGCAGGGTTATAATAGCAACGAAGAAAATTGTTTGGAGTTACGACAAGGCATGGGTTTGAGGAGTGGCATGGAATATACCACATTTGTGCCACATAGGATGGCACATGCATCAAGATTCCTCATGGATGCCATGTGGTGTTGAGGTAGATCCGAGGATAGAAGAACCTAGAAACTTGGAAGGTCATAAATTTCAATCCAGATCTCAAAATTTAGCATAGTTATAGTCATTGTAAATCTCTCGAAGAGAATAATTAATATACAGGGTCTAATTGGAGAAGAAAAGTAGTTGGAAAAAGTGAAATTTTGGCACCCCATTAGCCCAAAATAATTCTAGGGGGTTGGGTGTGTTACAAAGTGGTATCAGAGCTCCAATTTCAACATTAGGCCTATAAGGAACAAATATTAGTTACATGACCAATGTATGAAATCTAAGATGAGCTTAGTAATTAAAAATTGCTATATTATTTTTATCTAAAAAATCTTACTTCGTGCACATTTTGCAAAATTAAGAGCATATAAACCAAACAGAACTAGTAAAGACACCAAAAGTGTGGTAGAGAGGGAAGATACACATCAGATATACATCCATGAGGAAGTTAGGGAGTTTTGGATCAACATGGGTAATGAAGGAATTGAATACAATGAGCATGATGAAGGTAAAGAGGAAATAATAAACTTTGTGGACACCATCAAGAGTTTGCAAAAATATGTCCAACGTTATAAAGTTGATAATGAGAAGCTTATGAAAGACAAGGAAAAACAAGATGGTTTCAACCTCAATCTATTACAAAGTTTGGACATAATAGAGAATAAAATGGATCAAGAGCAATAGTCAAGCAAGAAAAAGTGTTATAGGTATCATGCCATAAGAAGAGGATCAAGGAGTGATGATAAACACCATCAACACTCACTTAGGAATTCATCTAGGAGAGCATGCAATAGCTCAAGATCATCCCTTGTCAGGAAGCATAAGAAGATATCTAGGGTAGATGAGTTACAAGGAGAGATGAATATTATTAAGCCTCCTACTTTTTATGGTTATCAAAAGAAGGATGATGATGCATAGACTTTGCTGCTAGGTATGATAAAATACTTGTAGTTACATAGTTATTCCTCTCAGGTAGAAGGGATAATAACAATTGACAAGCTCAAGGAAAAATCATAAATGTGGTGGGATCATTTCATATAGGCACAACACATTGATGAGAACAAGGTTACTTGGAGGGAATTCAAGATGTACTTCCAAAATAAATGTTTACCCAAGGAGATATAAATTCCTCTATGATCATCATATAGGAAGATCAAATTTCCAAAAGGATTGGGAGGACAAGAAGAAAAGTAATATGGAGCAGAGGAAGAAGGGAACCAAACCACATTTTTTCAGAAATAATACCTAAGGATAGACAACTCTGAAGGATCCACGGATGACTGAAAACGTGGGAAAAAGACCCGGGAAACAACCAATGAAGTGTTGGGCTTGTAATGGAGACCACCTGTACTTGGATTGTCCTCATAGAGATGAAAAAGTAAGGGTTGTTGACAATTTAAAGCAAGATGAAACAGTTGATGACATGGGAAGAAATGTACCAAGGATATGTGTAGACCTGGACAACAAGTAGGATGATTTTTAGTCTCACATGGTTGAAGTAGAAGGTAAGATAAACAACCAACATATTGCTATTTCAATTGATTTAGGAGATAATCATAGTTATCAAGAGCCTATGATGGTATAAAGGTTTCAATTTCCAAAAAGAAAACTTGGAAAATTTTTATTGGTACATCTAGCGATAGAAGATAAAATGAATATTAATGAAATAGTTAAGGCATGTCCAACAGACATGAATGGGACAAATACAAGGGAAATTATGAACATCATGCCTTTAAACTCTTATGATTTCCTCATATGTATGGATTGTATAGACAAGGATCATGTTGTCCTAGACTGTTACAATAAATATTTTACTTGTTTGGATGAGGAAGGAAACTTGAGAATGGTACAAGGTATTCCAAGAGTTGTAACTATTAGAGAATTTTTAGCCTTGTAGCTGAAGAAAAGATTCAAGAAAGGATGTCAAATATTTGTAGCACATATGGAAGAGGATACTAAAGATAAGGTGTCAAATATTGAGGATTATGCAATCCTAAAATAGTTTCAAGATGTATTAGGTTACCACCCAAGAGGGATATTTATTTTTCAATCAAGCTAATGCCTAGAGCAACCCCTGTATCCAAGACTCCTTACAGGATGGGCATACCTAAGTTGAAGGAGTTACAAATGAAGCATGGAGACATTATGAAGAAAGGTTATATATTCCCAAGTGTATCACCTTGGGATGCACTAGTTTTATTTTTTTTAAATAAGGATGGTATGTTGAGGCTCTGCATTGATTCCAGGAACCTAAATAAAATAACCGTGAAGAAAAAATATCATTTTCCAAGGACAGATGACCTCTTTGATCAGTTGAAGGATGCAAAGGTGTTTTCCAAGACTGATCTCAAATACGGATATCATTATGTAATGATTAAATAAAAATACATTTGCAATACTTCCTTCAGGACGAGGTATGGCCAGTATTAGTTCACAGTGGTGCCATTTGGATTGTAAAATGCACTAGTTGTCTTCATGTGTTTAATGAATGTTTTTTTCAGAAAGTATTTGGATAAGTTTGTCATTGTATTTCTCTATTAAATTCTTGTTTACTCCAAATATGAAGAAGAGCATGACCAACACTTGAGGATGGTGCTATAAGTATTGAGATAGCATAAAATTTATGCCAAGTTAAGTAAATTCTCCTTCTATCAGAGGAAGATTCATTACATGATCCATATCATTTAAGAGGAAGGGATAGTAGTGGACCAGGAAAAGATAAAATTCATTGAAGGATGGCCAACCATAAGATATGTCTCTGAGGTGAGGTCCTTCATGGGACTTGCAGGTTATTATAGAAGTTTCATTGAGGAATTCTCAAGAATTTCACACCTAATCAGATCCATACAAAATAAAGGTGTGAAATTTGAGTGGACACCAAATTGTGAGAGAAGATTTCAACACTTGAAAATCTTACTGAAAGAGAACCCATTTTGAAAATTGTTGATCCTAATGAGGAATTTGTTGTGTGCATCGATGCATGCAAAGAAGGATTTGGTGGAGTCCTTAGTCAAAATGAACATGTTGTTTGTTATGAATCGAGGAAGATGAAAGAGCATGAGAGACTCTATGCCATTCACAATTTGGAGTTGGTCTCTATTGTACATTCCATGAAGATGTTGAGGAACTACCCCATGGGAAAAAAAATTGACCTAAGGAAAGACCACAACAGACTAAATATTTGTTTGGATGGCCAACTTTTAATGCCATATAAAGAAGATGGTTAGAATTCCTCAACAAATATGATTTGGAAATAAATCATATCAAAGGTAAGGAGAACAAGGTAGCTAATGCACTCAGCAAAAGGGTATATGAATTGCATGCTACAACCATTATCATGTGCAATTTTGATTTGAAAAATAGAATTTTAGAGGATGAAAAATCATACCAAATTTATGTGGAAATAAAAGAAAAGTTACAGCAAGATAAAATGCAATAGAAAATTGGGGACTGTGAACTGAGTGAGGATGAATTCCTCATGTATAGGGGCATAATTTATGTGTCAAATGTTTAGGAGTTGAAAAATATGCAATTAATAGAAATGCATAAATTTCCTTATGTTGGGAACCCAAGCTACCAAAAGATAATTGTAGTTGTCAAAAAGCAACACTATTGGCCCAGAATGAAGAAGGAGGTTGTTGATTTTATTGCCAGGTGCCTTGAATGTTAAAAATTTAAGATTGAGCATAAACACCCAATTGGTTTGCTACAGTCCTTACCCATTCCAAAGTGGAAATGGGAAGTTGTAACCATGGATTTTATTAGTAATCTACCCAGGACTAATAAACAACATGATTCTATTATGGTAGTTGTGAACAAGCTTACTAAAGTTGCCAATTTTATTCATATGAAGTTAATTCACAAGGAAGAGAACATTGATGATATCTATATAAAGGAAGTATCCAGACTTCATGGTATATCTAAGACAATTGTGTCTGATAGAGATTCCAAATTCACATTGAATTTTTGGAAGGAGTTATTCAAAGGATTTGGGACAAATCTAAATTTCAGCACAACTTATCACCCTAAGCTAGATGGGAAAACATAGAGATTCAACCAAGTGATTGAGGACATTCTGAGGATGCATTTCATGGAAAAAACATCAAAATGGGAATATTACTTATATCTGGTTGAATTTGGTCATAAGAATGGGTACCAAGCATCTTTAAATAGGAGTCTATTTGAGGCACTATACGAAAGAAGATGAAACACACCAGTAAGTTGGGACAATCCAGTCGATAGGGAAATAGTTTCGCCATAATTTCTCAGGGAAATGGAGGATCAAATAGTGAATATAAAATATAACTTGAAGGATACCAAAGAAAGGAAGAAAACATATGATGATAAAAATAGAACTCCCAAATAATTTTTAGTCGATGACAATGTATTTTGAAAGTAAAAGAAAGGAAAAGTTCCCTATGGTTGGGAAAGTGTTTAAAACTTGCAACAAGATATTGTGGATCATTTGAAGTCATAGAAAGGATTGGTGTTGTGTCATATATGCTTACATTACCCACATCCATGCATATTCACAATGTATTTCATGTATCCTTACTTAAAAACTATGTACATGATGTTAATCATGTCATTGATTGGAATGTGATTCAGGTGGATCTAAAAGGTGAATTTCAAGTACAACCAAATTTCGTATTGGACGAGAAAACCAAGCATCTCCGGAACCGAGCCATAAGTATGGTAAAGTTCCAATGCATTTGGTACGTTCCTGAAGATGCAACCTGGGAACATGAGGATGCTATGTGGGTAGAGTACCCGCATCTTTTTGAAAACTTCTGAAGTTTTGAATGTATATGTGTATATATTTCACTAAGGACAATGCATAAATAAGGAGGAGAATGTAATACCCCTAGTATGAACCCCGATTTTAATTTAAATATAGTTGTGCACATGGATTGGTGAGCCAAGAACTTTTTAAGCCTGCGTGCTAATCTTGTATCATGTAATTACACACTAAATTTAATGAAAAACATCATTGTTGCAGACCATCATGACAAAAAGAGTATGGAGGCATAAACTCAACTTGAAGGGAAAGAGAGATAAGATACTAGGAAGGGGGATAATCCACGGGAGCTTAGACCAAGGAAATATTATTAAAATATTTATAAAAGTAAAAAAAACATGAATATGATTTTTTCCTTGGTCTTAGAAAAGGGAAATGAACCACCAACTGGGTTCAAAGGGAGTTTAGGAATTGACAAGTGGAACTTCATGAGCATGCAAATAAAATAACAAAAATTAATGCATTTTTGGAATCATTCAATCATTCCATATTTGAAATCCATCATTCTCACCATCTCCCTATTGTTGTTGTACATACTTGTTGTCATCCCATACTTTCTTGAGAGTGCTTGAGGTAGTTTTTGCTAGTAATTAGGATGAAGAGGTGGGTTGTCAGGCCCATGTTGTAATGTACCCAGCCTCCTAGCTAGGTACAACGCTTTGGTACCAAAATGTAATGCTCCCTATTACCAATACTAACAAATTCTCTAATGCCAATATGTAACGTACCCAACCTCCTATTTGGGTCACGACACATAACATTTCCTCTTCTGACACAACTTATAATAGAAGAAGTAACATGATACAACTGTGTGGCCTTAAACTGGACACTTGTAACCTTTAGAGTTATCTTTAGCCACATGGTGACTCGTTCCCATCCCTCAAGAAATTAGTATAAATAATTATCCACAAATTAAACTTTTCACAAATATTAATAAAATATTCTCTAGGATTTAAGGCCCCCCTTTTCCCCTTTCGGTGGATTTTATCCCCCCTTCTCTTTTCGTCTAATCTAACTGTGTGCAATGATGTGATATTATTAATAACTTGAGTGTGATTACATTTTACAAGGATAGACACACTAGCATATTTGTATCTCGGCTCACCAACCTCATAACCACACAATCTCTTCGACCTCAAATACATATACATCCATATATATATATATATATATGTATGTATGTATGTATGTATGTATGTATGTATGTATGTATGTATGTATGTATGTATGTATGTATGTAACTCAATTTTATGTGCAATTTAAGGTAATCCCCGTGCATTTACTCAAGTGCGTGCAACACTATGAAATGTATGTGCCCTTTCTTTGATGTACAAACACACACACTTACCCAAGTGCACGCAACACTATGAAATGTGTGCACCCTTTTCTTTGATAACAATCCTTGTGCAATACTCCAGTGAGCACAAAACCAAAACTTGGTGCTAATGAATCACCATCCTAAATGTACATTTACATTTACAATTGAGACCAATGAATCCCCAGCCTATATGTACAATTACAAATGGGGTTCAGATTAGGGACATTACATTCACCTCCCCCTCATTTATGCACTATCATCAGTGCTTTATATACACATGTACATACAAAAACTTTAAAATTATTCAAAAAGATGTGGGTACTTTGATCGCATAACATCCTCGCACTCCCAAGTTTCATCCTCAGGACCGTACCAGGTCCAATGGACCCTTACTAGCTCCATACCTCAATTTTGGACTTGTTTGATTTTTTGATACAATATGCAAATCGATCACACTCGAAAATTGCCTTATGGCTCCACCTGAGTCACATTCTAATCAATAATATGATTAGCATCAAGTACGCATATTTTAAGAAATGATACATGGAAAACATTATGAATACATAAGAATGAAGGAAATGCAATAATATATGCGATAGGACCAATCCTCTCTAGGATTTTAAATGTCACATAGTAGCATGCTTCCAACTTAGAATAATTTCCCAACTTCAGGGAACTACATCTTTCTTTTACTTTCAAAAACACATGGTCACCCACTTTGAACTCTCTGTGGGTTATGCATTTATCTGTGCATATTTTCTTCATGTCTTGAGTAGCCTTTAAATTATGCGTTATCTTTACCATATGCTCCTCCATTTCCCAGATTAGATCTAGCCCAACCACTGCACGGTCTGCTAGGTTTTCCGAACTCACTAATGTGTTGCACATTCTACCATAAAGTTCCTCAAATGGGCTCATCTTTAGAGATTCTCAATACTCATTGTTATAAAAAAACTCAACCAAAGGTAGATATTTTTCCTACTGCGTTGGTTTTTCCATCACATACATCATTAGAATATATTCTATCACTTTATTTACCCTTTCTATTTGCTCGTCTCGCTATGGACAATAGTTTGTCCTAAATTTAAGATTTGTCCCAAATCCTTTGAATATCCTTTTCCAAAAAATTGATGTGAACTCAGGATATTTGTCAAACACAATTGTCTTATGTACACCATGCACCTTATCTATTTCTTGCATGTATATTTTAGCAATGTTGGTTTCCTTGTGAATTCACTTCAATAGAATAAAACATGTAGCTATATTAATATTGTCCATCACTACCATAATAGAACCATGTTGCTTAGCAGTCTTAGGAAACTTAGTAATGAAATCCATGGTTACAACTTCCCACTTCCACTCAATAATGGGAAAAGGTTGTAGAAAACCAGTTGGATGTCTATGCTCAACCTTGACCTTTTGACATTTAAGGAATCTAACATTAAAATCAACAACCTCCTTTTTCATGCATGGCCAATAGTATTTCTTTTTTACCACTGCCATTTTATTATAGTAGCATGGGTTACCATCATAAGGAACCTTATGCTTCTCTGAAAATAACGTATTTTTCAACTCCTGAACATTTGGCACATAAACGTTGTGCCTATATAGGACAATTCCATACTCTTTTAGCTCAAAACCTTAAAATTTATGTTGCGACATACACTGTTGTTAATTCTCCTTTGTGTCCACACATCACTGATCTGATTTGGAAACCTCTAAAAACAATTCATGGAAATATGATTTGTACATTCTAATGGTTTTAGCATGCATTTCATGCACCCTCATGTTGAGTGTGTCATCCACCTTGTTCTCTTATCCTTTGATATGCTTGATATAAAAGTCATACTCACTAAGGAATTCTATCCATTTTCTTTGTCTAACATTTAAACTTGGTTTTCCAAACAAATATTTCAGACCACTATGGTTTGTCCTCAACTCAAATCTTTTTTCCCATGAGATATTGCCTCCACATATTCAAGGAATGCACTATGGATGCTTATTCAAAATCATGAGCAACATAATGTCTTTCATGCTCTTTTAATTTCCTTGATTTGTAACACACCACATGCCCATTCTGACTACAGATTGCACCAAGATCTTCCTTTCATGCATCTGTACATACAATGAAGTCTTCATATGAATAAAAAAATATCAAAACTGGTGCCCTTGTCAATAAACTCGTCAAGTGTTGAAAACTTATTACACAATAAAAAGTACACTCACATCACACATATATCTTTTGCAAGGATTTAATTGAGTGTGAAATATTTGAGAAGCCTTCAACAAATTTTTTGTAATAACCTACAATTCCTATGGAGGACCTCACCTCTATGACATTTCTTGATGCTGGTCATTCCTCAATGTCCATTATCTTTTTTGGATCAACATTTATTCCTTCCTTGGAAATGATATGACCCAAATAATGAATCTATCGCTATTAAAATGAGTACTTTCTCAACTTTGGATATAGTGGATGATCCCTCAATACTTGGCACACCATCCTAAAGTTATTCTTGTGATCTTCTTCAGACTTTGAAAAAATAAGTATGTCATCCAAAAATATAATGACAAACTTATCTAAGTATTCCCAGAAAATATTGTTCATCAACCACATGAAGACAACTAGTGCATTTGACAATCCAAATGGCACCATTGTGAACTCATAATGTTTGTACCTTGTTCTGAAGGAATCTAGCTGATGTTTTCTTCTTTAATTCTCACTTGTTGATATCCAGATATGAGATCTATATTTTAAAATATCTGTGCACCCCTCAGTTGATCAAAGAGGTCATCTATCCTTGGAAAATTATACGTGTTATTTACTATTACTTTATTCAACTTCCTGAAGTCGATGCAAAGTCTCAGCGTACCATCCTTCTTCTTCATGAACAATATTGAAGCACCCTAAGGTAACACACTTGGGCGTATATACCCCTTCTTTAGAATATCTTCAAGTTGCATTTGTAATTCCTTCAACTCTGGTGTACTCATCCTATAAGGAGTCTTAGATACAGGAGCTACTCTGAGCATCATATTTAAAGAGAAATAAATATCTATTTTCATTGGAAACCCCAATATCTCTTTAAATAATCCTCAAATTCTTTCAGTACTACACAATCTTCAACATTTGGCACTTTCTCCTTAGGTGCCTCCTCCATGTTCAATGCAAATAATTGACATCATTTACTATAGTTTTTCTTCAATTTCAAGGTTGTAACTTATCTGATAGTTATAGCTCTTGGAATTGCTTGAACTGTTCTTATGTTTCCTTCGTCATCCAAGCAAGTAAATAATTTATTGTAGCAATCTAGAACAACATGATGTTAGTCCAAATAATCCATACCAATGTGGAAATTATAATATCCCAAAGATATGATATTCAAATTAGTTTTTTTGTGTAGTGCATTCATTTCCATTGGACATGCCTTAACCATCTCATAAATTTTCCTTTTTTCACCTATAGCTAGTTGGACCAACCAAGGTTTTCCAAGCTTTCTTCTTGGCAATTGGAAATTTTCCACCATCTTATGATCTAGATAACTATGACTAGCTCCTGAATCAATTAAAATAGCAATGGGTTGGTAATTAATCTTACCTTCCACTTCAATCGTGTGTGATTAAAACTCATATTTCTTGTTATCTAGGGTAGCGTAAATCCTAGGTACATTTTTCCCCATGTCTTCAACCGTCACATCTTGTTGTATATTGCAAACAATCATCGCTTTTTCACCTCTTTGAGGGAAATCTATATACATATGATCTTTTCCACAACCCCAACATTGAATAGGTTTTTGCCTTGGTTTTTTTCCCATTGTCTCCATCATTTTTGGATCCTTGGGAGTCGGTTGTCCTTGCACAATATTTCTGAAAAATGGTGGCTTAGTCCCCTTCTTCCTCTATTCCACCTTGATTTCCATCTTGTCTTCCGAAGCCTTTTGGAAAGCCAGTCTTCCCCTTTACTGATCATAAAGACATTTAGCATGACCTATGGTTTCCTCCAATGTCTTGTAGTCATCATATTGTATCTTTTCACTGATAAATGAGGGCATCCCACTCAGGTACCTCTAAATTTTAACTGTCTCATCCTTGATGAATGTGACATATTTAAGAAATTCTAATAACATTCTTTCATACTCATCTATTTTCATACTCCCAATCTTGAGTTTAAATAACTCCTTCATTTTCTTGTCATGGCATCGCTTGGTTAAGTATTTATTTTTAAAATACCTCTTGAACTCCCTCSAAGTAACCTTATTTTCATCAATGTGTTGCACTTGCACAAACGGATCCCACCACATTGATGTTTTTCCTTTTAGTTGATAGATGGAAAGTCTTCCTTCTTCATGTGTAGAATAATTTCGCAACTGAAAGTACTTCCACATACCCAACAACGAGGTCTTTKCATCTTCATCCTTCTTATGCTCGCCATCAAATGTAGGAAKATTGATCTTATTCATTTATCCTTGTATTTCATCTACCCCGGTGCTTCTCTTATGCTTTCTAAMAGGAAATCAAATTAATCTATTGTCTTCTTTCTTAAATTAATGCTTTGGTGAGTGGTGATGTTTCCTATTAGCACTTCTTGTTTCTCTTCTTTCAACATGCGACATGTGACTCCATGACTTGCTTGACTCTGACTGCTTACCCATTTTCTTTTCTATTTTATCTAATATTTGCATCAACTTGATATTGAAGTAATATTGTTGCTCCTTGGATTTCATAAGCCTTTCATTATCATATTTATAGATTTGGACATATTTTTGCAGTCCCTTCATGGTTTCTACCAAGTTTATGCGCTCCTCCTTGGATTTTGTACCATCAACACCCAAACCAACATACAAATCCCCAAATTCATCATCACGGTTGTAAGTTATTTGTGCATCTTCCATGCTTTTTAATCTTTGCGGCGCTAATTCCAGTCTGGTATAATTATTGTTAATTCTACAAAATGTGTAGGCAATATGATTTGTTAGAAAAATTCATGCAACCTCTTGATGAAAAATCTCCATCATTTTGTCAGAATCATTTCTTTCGATTTCTTGGATGATTTTAAAGTCCCAGTTCAAACTTTTTGGGTGAATAATTAGACTCCTCTATCCAAAACGTTCCCATTGACTACTCCCTTGCACAATTTTGAGTCTTGCGTAGTATATAATGGTCATTTGGAATTCACACAAATACCTGTTTACTCTTTATTTATTTCTTTTTGATCCCATGCACACATTGGTATTCAAAAAATACCAATGCACGATGTTAATATTTAACATATTCACCATGTATCAATATTACACACTCATCACCAGTTTTGTTTCGCGCAAATCCATATTTTAGTTCGCACACTTCTACACCATTTCTTACTATCCATTTCTAGCACCGCACCCCATAATGTCAAAATTTAGTGTGCACACTTGTGCATTCTTATTTTAGGTGCACCATGATCGCCCTGTAATTCCAAATTAGGCCACTTAGTAGTCCAAATTTGTTTTCCTCAAGTACATACTCGTCCCATGCAATCCCAGTGTTGAAATTTTAGATTTGATACCAATTTGTAACGTACCTAGCCTCCTAGATGGGTACCACACTCTGATACCAATTTTTAACTTTCCCTATTACCAACAATAACAAATGATTTGATACCAAAATGTAACATACCTAGTCTCCTAGCTGGTTCACGCCACACAAAATTTCCTCTTCTAACACAATTGTAACAACGGAAGTAACACAATACAATTGCATGCGCGAGCATACTTAGCACCCATAATTACTCTATATGTAATCCACTCTGAACATGTGATCACTGCTACGCATGCAACCATTCTAGCGTCACATTCAAATTCTATTATGCTTGTGCACGCAGACTGCTTACCCACATGCACAAGAGAATCCAACCTCTTGTGCACATGAAGTATTTCCCGACACACACAACCATTATTGTAAGGTTAACTTAACATGAATAACTAATAAAAACTGTCATACTCCTCATGTACGACTACAAATACTGAATATCAACACCACACTTATATGTGCAAGCAACATTATATAGAATAAAAACAATTACTTATATGCAACATCATACAAGAATTAAACCCATATCAAACATAGATAAATAAGCAAACATTAAATGAGATGAGAACATAAAGGACACTTATCTTTTATGAAAATTCATTAACTTCACGTAGAGCTTAGACGTTCCTCTAATCCATATACTTTGTTTCTCATATACTTTCAGCAACAGGTCACCCCCGAGCTGGGGCTTAAACTCCACTAGGGAAAAATTATTCCTAATGCGAGGGTAAGGTCTGATTATCAATACAGTTGTTCATTCCAAGGTGCCCACTCCTGCAACTAGCCTACAGTCTCTCATTCCCCACATCCATATCCCACCCCAGGAAGTATTCTCGTTCTCTGCTCAACAATCCCTCAGCTACCCCACTTCCCTTCTAGGGCTTCAACAACATGTCGGACAGGAAGTCTCAAATCCCAATAACTAATGCCCAACAAACCATTGAAAAATTTCTATAAAAATTCTCACCTGGATAGAACACTCATCGGCCTGAAAAACCTGCCTATTCATCAACAAATGTCTCACTTGCAGAGAATGCTCACTATCCTAAAAACTTGTCTCTTTGACAACAAATCTCTCACTTAGAGAGAATGCTCATGGGCTTGACAAACCACCTCTTCGACCATAAACTAGTTTTTCCCAAGCACAAGGTTATACAATGACAGTCAGTTCTAGATCCCTTGAGAGGAGTGTCATTTTCAATGATCAAGGAATGAGATGAATGATTTCTCTCCCCTCCCAAAATACAATAAGGACTACTATATATATTGCATGCCTTAAACTGGACACTTTTCAACTTCAGAATTAGCTTTAGCCACATGGTGACTCATTCCAATCCTTCAAGAAATTAGGATAAATAATTATCCATAAATTATATTTTTCATAAATATTAATAAAATATTCCCTTGGACTTAAGTCTTCCCTTTTTCCCTTTTTGGCGTAGTTTATCCCCCCATCTCTTTTCATATGATCTAATAGTGTGCGGTGATGTGATATTATTAATAAATTGAGTGTTATTACATTTACAAGGATCAATGCACTAGCATATGTGCATCTTCACTCACCAGCCCCATAACCACAAAGGCTCTCTAACCTCAAATACACACACACACGGAGATATATATAACTAGTTTCGATGTTCACTTCAGGGTAATCCCCATGCACTTACCTAGGTGCACACAACACTATGAAATGTGCACACCCTTTCTTTGATAACAATTCTTACACACTACTAAGGTGGGTAAAAAAACAAAACTTGGTCCCCACGACTCACCATCCTATATGCACATTTAAATTTACAATTGGTACCAATGGCTCACCATCTTATATGTACAATTACAAATGAGGTTCAGATTAGGGACATTACACATGTGTTGTTGAAGAGGTTGATTTTTAGGATCATAAGAATTCTCTCCAGGTGAGAGAATTGTTGGGAAATATTTTCCCAAGGTTTCAAGCTACAACTACATGGCTCTGAGACTTCCTATTAGACCTCTTGTTAAATCCATGGAAAGGAAGTGAGGAATCCAAAGGAATGTTGAGTAGAGAAGGGGCACACTTCCTTGGGTGGGATAGGCATGTGGGGAATGAGAGACTATAGGCTAGTTGTTAAAATTGGCACCTGAATTGGAATATTGTTGTTGTTGATAGACCTTTCCTGGATAGGATTTCCTTGCCCAAGTGGAGTTTAAGCCCCAACTCAAGGGTGACCTATTGTTGATTTATAAGTAGTAGAGTCTAAGGATGGGAGGAAATTTAGAGGTCTTCATGCAGTTGGAGGCTATTCAAATAAGATAAGTGTCCATCATGTGTTTGTTTAAATTACTGTATGAATGATGATGTATTCTTGTGATGGGTATATTGTTGTGCTATTTATAATTCAAAATAGTGTTGTTAAAATGGTACAAGAACTTTAATTACACATTTTTGGTCATGGGTAATGGATGTTGGAATTATATTTATGCATATTTGCTACTAGAATGGCCTAGGAGTGTACAATTCTATGCATGAGCATAGTCTATGTAATTATTATGTGTGTTGTACAATTTTTACTTGCATATAAATGTCCATATATACACATATTGTTGGAGTTATGTATACCCTTGCTTGTATGAAACATATTCCCATCAAAATCACTGGTTTCATAACTTCTGTTTAGCGTAACCTGTCCCATCTCAGGTTGGATATGCCATGTCTTTGTATGGACAAGTTGTTGGAGGAAATTCTCCATGAAAAATGATGATGTACGAGAGCCTTATTCGGATTGGAAGGGTTAGTTAAGTCCTAAAACAAACTCTTAAACATAAGAAAACTCTTTCTTTTCCTCAAAAAGAATTGTACTAGTTGATATGACACGACGTATATTGGACATTGATTAGGGTCACCTCATGTATGAGTGCTTTCAAAAGATCCAGGTCATTGACAACCATTAGATCTATCGGAGGGTGGAACCGGGGAAATTGCAACCATTGATCATGGATAAGTCATTGGAGTTTGTGGTCATAGTAGCCTCAAATACCAGGAATAGATCCACTCTTATGGAAGGGCGCCAAGGATCCATCAAGACCATTGGATTCATCAAGATGTGCATCGGAGGATGGATTCATCAAGATGTGCATCGGAGGATCTGAGTTGTCAATCACGACAAGGTTTTCAGAGTACCCTTGGTTAATACACTCTGATGGGAAGGATCCGAGGAATGATTGTGGTTGTTGACTCGTGAGTGGGGGGAGCATTGTTAGTCGTGGATCATGGTGGGTCACACCTGGAAAGGAAAAGGAGTAAGGTGAAGTCATGCCGACAAGGATGATGTCACCCATCCAATGTGCAATGGACAGGTGTCAATCGTGGACAAACACATCAAGTGCTCAATGATGACATGTACACCATGTCATTCAACGTGAGAGGTCCACATGTCGAGTGGAGGATTTTCCATGTTCCAAGGTGGTTTGGCACTTTGAGGGGTAAATAGGTGACATGGCTTGACTTCCACATTTCCATCTAGGTGGTGAAGTTAGGTAGGGACATGTGTCTGAGGTGCCAACTTAGATGCCATGTGATATCCTTCTTAAACAAGGATAAGAGGGGAATGATTTCATGATGACGAGGGATTCCAACGTGTCTATAAAAGGACACCTGGTAGCCTATCATTTGCAGAAAAGACCATGTAGGAATCTGTTGGTTTTATTCCTTAGGACTGTTGGCTAAATTCTATCCCTTAGATCTATCAGATATACATCTCAATCATTCATCGGAGGGGGTTGGCTGGAGTGGGTTGCGATATCAAAGGAAGAAGTACTCTAATAGGAGTATCCCAAGGATGGATCTGGGCCATTGATCGTAGGGTGCTCGTGATGTACGACATTCGTCGATCTGTCATGGGATCCATTGGCGTGAGTACTAAGAGAATAGGGGATATCATTAAATGTCGTGTAAGTTAAATATCCCTATGCAATCTGAGTCGTCCTGACTTCCATGACTATTAGATCCACCAGGGTGGACGTTATTGAGCTCATCTGTCGAAGTGTGCAAAGTAGTTGGAGTGAAAGCACTCCAATGGAAGGGTTTTGATAGCAACGAAAAACGGTGTTGGGTGGTTCGACAAGGAGTGGGTTCGAGGAGTGACATGGAAAATGCCACATCCATGCCATGTAGGATGCTACATGTATCAAGATGTTGCATGGATGCTACATGGCGCAGAGGTGGTTCTGAGGATAGGAGGGCCTAGAAACTTGGGAGGTCGTAAATTTTTATCCAAAGCTTAAAATTGAGCATAGTTACAGTTGTTGGAAATCTCTATACAAGAAGAATTAATCTATGGGGTATAATTGGAGAATAAAAGTAGTTGGAAATTGTGAAATTGTGATAAGCCATCAACCTAAAAGAAGACTAAGGGGTCGGATGTGTTACATGAAATACACCCTATCCTATCCTCCTCACTAAAGAAAGCCTTTCCCCCATTCAGAGCATGGATATGACCAAATACTTAATTTATAAGAAAAATTTAAACAACATGGAAGACGATAGGCTTCCTAAAATTGCTTCAAAATCCAAGCAAGACCACCTTCATCTCAAGTGGGACTAATGTGTGACTTATCTTAGCCTAATGTGTGATTTGTCATCATATGGAAATGTTGATGTTGATGTTTATCATTGAATTTGGTTACGGTAATATAAAATATCCTTTTGTTTCTCTCTACCTCTCCCTTTATCTCTTATGGGTTTGAACTTGTAATCTGTTAAGAAGAAACACATGTTCTTAACCATTAGACCCACTCACTTTGTATTGTAAATATGGAAAAGTAAGTTTAACAATTACAATTACATTTTATGTATATAAAAAGAAAGCTACATTTTATGTATATAAAAAAAAAAATCTGTAACAATGCTTTTAACATTGTGTAACAATTACTACATTGTTTCCTAGCCTCATAGGCCGTGTCTAAACATAAATATATATGCAGCGCACTTGCGACTGCGGCAGCGCCACCATTGAAACAACACAAATATATATACAGCGCACTTGCGACTGCGGCAGTACCACCATTGAAATAGCACAAATATATATATATATACAGCGCACTTGCGACTGCGGCAGTACCACCATTGAAACATCACAGGACCAGAATTTTTTTACATATCTCCGCTCAGGTTTCTCAATCAAATTGCGCCGACAGAATTCCTATATATTTACCTTCAGAATCCGCTGACAGTAGTCATAAATTACAGGTCGGCTTGGTTACTGGCGTGCTAATACGTCCCGGAAGATTCTTCGGGGATGACTTCCAGCGACGGCGTCCATTCAGCCTCACAACGATTACGGGCAGCTGGTTTCCCAAACTTAACGCCATGAATACATGAACTTCCATTCTTTTTGAGTTTCTCAAGCAGAAATGAAAGCAAGGCATTCTCACTTGTATGCCCATCAGAAAGCAGTTCGGACAATTGCTTTGTCGAAATTACGACCTTCACCTGGCAAAAAGCTGCGCGCCCTCCACTTAACCCACCCTGCGAAGGGCCGAGGTGCTGTGTCTTCTCTTCTTTATTTCCGCATATCGGTCTGTACAAATGCAGAGACGAACTGCTTATGGAGGCGCAACAATTACCAGCGGAATGCTCAGCGGAGGAAGGCCTGAGAAAATTAGCCGAAATGTTGGACGTGCAGGAATCTGTAGAATCTCGGTCCTTTAGCTGGCTGCAAATGATTATCTTCTTCGCCTGATCTTCTCGCTTCAATACACCGCTATTAACGCAATTACCCATTTGTTATGCTATTCTGGCGATCTCTCGTACCGCAGGGTAGTGTATAATGAAAGAATGGGTCGGCTGGAAGGTTTTATACAGTTTGTTGGATGTGGAATGGATTAATACGATAAGCAGGCCGGTGCAGACTTGAATCGGCTGCAACGAATGGAATAAGCGCGTGCGCATTTTCCAATTAACAAAGAGAATACAGAGTCGTCTACCCGGTGGCCTTTTGGTGTGTGGGGGTATTCCATGGTTGAATGTTGAGCTCCTCTGACGTGAGAGAAAGATAAGGAAATCCCAATATTATGCTTGTCACGTCAGTTGCTCACGTCACAGTCAACCATTAGAATCTAAAATAAATGAATGTTCACACCAGGCTCAAACGTAAGGGATATATTTTCAAGAATATCCACTGAGAAAGAGAATATGCCCAACAAAATTATATATTTAAGAAAAACATGTCAGAACCGTGTAACTGTGAGAGGAAGTAGTAACAACCGCTCTCGTCTCTAAGCTTACTCAATATAGGGTTAGTTATTTCTAAAGGCTTACACCTATTGATAATGGACATATTAAATAGGTTTTTAGTGTTTAATCAGTTTTGTATGTACAAGATTAAATATTGATCGAATATTCTTAGTTATCTCAATAAATCAATGGTTATGATTTCAACCAATGTTTATTTTTTTTACTTTTACTTGATCATATTTACTAGCACAGTTGCAAAGTAGTTGGTGAATGCCGAAAGGCGATGCCAAAGCTTCCTCTCAGACAACTTAAAAGTAGCAATCATATGGTGGTACAATGATTTCTTAATATGATTAGGTAAATGTTAAAAATTAAACAGGTTAACTCATGCATTAAAAAATACAAGGAAGTTAATTGTGCCCATCTCCAATAGGTTTCGGCCTAAAAATTTACTATGACGACTAGTTGATTGCCAAGTCTGAATGATTAACAAAGATTAAAGTTTTGTTACAGAGTTTTGCGGCTGTGCTAGTGTAAGATCTATTATCTTTGAGAAAAGAGTATGATCTATTCAAAGTACAAACAAATAGTTACATAAAAAGGATTTTAATGTTACTTGATGTTAGACAAATAATGTTTCATAAATAATGAGATTATTAGTGGAAATTTTAGTGGAAATTGAATTAGAGTTGTTTTTGGTTTGGAGTTTGTTATTTTAAGTGATATGGTTTTTCCTGAATAATGGTAATGAGTTAAAAGGTAGTTTAAGTTTTATGGTTTGAAATTTTTTAGTAATCATAATTAAAATTTAGTTATATAATTGAAGGTGAAATTGTAATATTTTATTGTTTAAATTGTATTTTTTAATATATAAATAAATTCAACATGTTTAAAAATCTAGAATATTTAAATTGTGCAAATTCAACAACTCAAATTTGTAATTCCAACCATTCATTATTAAATTTAGAATAAAATTAATTTAAAAAAAGCCAAAACAATCTAGAATATAAAACATTGAAATCAAACCACTAATTAATAAATATTTGCTAATACCACCCATCAAAATGTTAATTTCTCGATTTTTTATTTTTTTTTAAGTTATGTATGACCTTTTGAGTCAACATTTTGGATTTGGCATATTAATGTAATCTTTAAATAAGAAATAATTAAAAAGTAAATGAGTTTGTATGAGACCAATTTGCATGCTATTTTCTTTTACCTAGTAAATTGGAATGACTCTTTAGTATTGTTTTTGTTTTTAATTCGTATCCCATATTTTATATTTAGTCATTGCATTGCCTTCATTTCTAAAGGAAAATGTAGGAATTATGAGTGAAAACAAATTTTTAGGAAGGGGTTTTTATTTAATGTAGATAAATATGAATATTTAGTAATAAAAATGTAAATTTTGAGAGTTTAAATGGGGTTGGTATATAGTTTAAAAGAGTATGAGTCTTAGGATTAGAATAAATTGACAATAAAGGAAAAATTAAGTAAAGGATTGGATTAAATTGATAATAATGGAAGAAATAAGTGAAGAAGGGGGATGTTTTAGCTATGATTTTAATCTAATTGTTACAATGTGAACATTTTCCTTACAAATAATTGTAGAGAAAAATGTTAAGAAAGCTTCGACCATGAATTTGATAGAAAAGTGTAGACCAAGAATTTGCAAGAGGCTAAA